>CAUYPK010002729.1:0-17421 GCA_963574355.1 Loris lydekkerianus
GATTCCTCAATTATTGTAATTGTTTTGGGTATATATTTTTATTTTTGAAATTTACCAGTGGCTGCTGCATTTTCCACCTCGGCTTATACTCAAGTCACTAAGTTTTCCCAGTTTTAGGGTAAAATTAAGGGGGTCGGCTTATACTCGGGTCGGCTTATACTCGAGTATATGCGGTAATCCTTAATCAATATTTATCATGCACCAGGCACAGACAGAAGAAACTGATTATAGTAAATACTCAGGCAAGATCCTTACTGGCACAAAGCTGAGGTTCTAGTAGTGAGACATTTTAAAAAACCCTTGGGGCAGTCATCACTCCTTCAAAGACATAAGACACTAGACTGCAGGCCATGTGGTAAGGCTGAAAGGCCACTCTAGGGATGAATGCAGAGGACTCTCTGTGTGGTGCAGCCTTCCAGAGGCACTTGATGACTCCTCACTCCAGGTCAGTGTCCTGGCGCAGGTCCCTTCCATGGTGGGTAGGGCTGACCCAGATGACCAACAGCACCCTGCAGAAATGATGTGTGTGATTTTCAAGGTGAGATCATACAGGACATTGTGGCCTCTGCCTTGCTCTGTCTGACTGCCCCACCTGGAGAAAGCCAGGGCCGGCCATGTCATGAGGCTGCCCCCAGCAGCCCATGGAGCAGCCTCTTGCCAGCCCCCAGCACCACGTAACTGAACCATCTGGCCCTCCAGCCCCGGCCAAGTCCTCAGATAACAGCTGACCCAGGTAAGCCACTTCTGCATTTCTCACTCCTGACCCACAAAAGCTATGAGAATAAATGGTTACTGTTTTCTTTTTTCTTTTTCTTTTTCTTTTTTTTTTTTTTTTTTTTTGAGACAGAGTCTTACTATGTCACCCTCGGTAGAATGTCATGCCATCACAGCTCACAGCAACCTCAAACTCTTGGGCTTAAGCGATTCTCTTGCCTCAGCCTCCCAAGTAGCTGGGACTACAGGCACCTGCCACAACACCCAGTTATTTCTGTTGTTGTAGTCATTGTTGTTTGGCAGGCCCAAGCCGGGTTTGAACACCCCAGCCCCAGTGTATGTGGCCGATGCCCTAGCTGTTAAGCTACAGGTACTTAGCCAGTTATTTATTTTATTTATTTTTTTTTTTTGTAAGCCACTAAGTTTGGGAATAATCTGTTATTCAGAAATAGGTAAGCAAACATATAGGCAGCTCTGACCTAAGACCTATATAACAACAGCCCTCCCTGGGAAAATCTGAAGTGGGGTGTTCTGACACCAAGAGCACTGGGACAGCCTGGCAAGTGCCCAGAGCATGAGAGAGCCATGCGGCTGGACTATAGTGAAAGAGCAAAGGATCTGCATCTGTCTTCTCCACCCAGTTGTGGGTGCAGCACCAATAACACATGCTGAGTGAGTGGATGCACGAACAGGAGAACAGATGGCTGAGTGAATGAAAGGGTCTGCAGGCTGCATGCATGTCCCTCCCTATAGGTGATCACGTGTCACAGGATGATAGATGCCACCCTGCGCCCAGGTTTATACTGCACTCAAATTTATGCTTTCCATTACACTAATCAAACACACATAAGAAATATATATAGTAATTTATTGTTAAAATTCACAAATTTGCCATTTGTCTAAACTGCCAAGGTTCTAATTTCACTGATTAGAGAAACAGCATTTGAAAATTCATCTGCACTTCTGAGTCTGCTGCTCATCCAAGACAGCACCTGGCTCTACAGGGCCATCCAATGTGGGACTTACTTTTCCATCTTCAAAAACCTAAACCACATTTTACATAATAAATCAGAATCTAAATATCTTTAAAAAACAAAACAAAAAAACAAAACAAAAAAAAAACAGTTAAATCTAAAAATGAGGAAGGGATAATACTTTCAATAGTAATTCCCAGCTCATGTACAGCACCCTGGTGACCCCAGCACCTACATTAAGAATCTACTGCTATTTACAGACCCTCCATCCTGCCTCAAGTTCCTTTACATAGCCCAGGATTTTTCACAGTAAAACAGCAGCGTTAGAAGTCATTTCTAGCATGTTCCTGTCCAAACCCCTTATGTTACAGGTAACTAAACTGGGCCTCCAATGGGGCGGTGTCAGGGTTAGCATTAGGGTCCTGGGCTCCTAACTCCTGGCCAATGTCACTTTATTCCACTTCACCAACTCCTAAGCCCTCTCCACCCTCTGCCAACTGCATTAAGATAAAAACTCAAGGCTGGGAGCAGTGGCTCACGCCTGTAATCTCAGCACTTGGGAGGCCAAGGCAGGTAGATTGCCCTGGGCTCAAAGGTTTGAGACCAGCCTGAGCAAGAGCAAGACTCTAAAAAGTAGCTGGGCATTGTGGCGGGCACCTGCAGTCCCAGCTACTTGGGAGGATGAGGCAAGAGAATCACTTAAGCCCAAGAGACTGAGGTTGCTGTGAGCTGTGACGACACAGCACTCTAACCAAGGATGACAAAGTGAGACTCTGTTTAATAAAAAAAAAAAAAAGTTAAAAACAACATCATCTTCCAGTGAGTAACCCTAGAAGCACAGCCCTACCCACCTTCCTATTATTATTTAATAAATATAGTAGTTGTAAACAACGTTACCAGGTTATTAAAAGAATTGAGACACCCTTCAGACAAAACACACACACACACACACACACACACACACACACCTTGGATTTCTAACCCACAGTAGTTAAAATTTCTCAAAACTTAAAAAAAAAAAAATTCTCAAAACTTACAATATGGAGACAATGGCGAAAACAATTTCCATGGCAAGAAAATCCTAGAAACGAGAATGTCTACCCATGACCAGGCATTATATCCCTCAAAATCGGCACTGTACTTCATGTAATTGGTAGCCACTGGAGTTGTGTTCTGCATAAAAGGTGTCCCCTGTGGTTGCGCAACACAGAATACAGCATAATTCATGTTCCTTGAAATTGTGTTCTGCTCTGTCCTCTCTCTGGAGTTTCTGTACTCTCTCTAGGTAATACCACCTACTGCCCTCCTAAAAGGGCTGTGCATTATATATACTCTGTCAATCCAATATTTATCTATTAAGCATTTCTGGATAAAAAAAAACAAAAAAGAAACTAGTAAGTAGCCAAAAAAAAAAAAAATCAAACATACACATCGGCTTCATGAAGCTTACTGTCTTAACAGGGAATATAATGCAAAATATGACAGAAAATTCCGAGTATTACAGAAGAGGTATGAGGTCAGCTGTAAGAGACCTTATAAGTGGAAGGAATAACTTGTACTTGGAAGAAATCAGGAACAGTTTTGTGGCAAAGATGGTATGTGAATGCTCAGGGTCAGGGCCCCAGGTACAGAAGAGGTGAGTCAGGCAGAGTGTCCATCAGGAGAAGAGAGCTGTGCATTCAAATGGTAGAGCTCGGCTGGAGGCCCCTCCATCATGTAGCAGGTCTTGGCAACATGCTAAGGAGGCAGTTTTGGTCTGTGGACTAAGGAGTCAGAAAAGGCCTTGAATAAGAAATAACCTGATTAAAATGCTGGTGTAGGAGGAGCAACGTGACCACAGCATACAAGAGACGAGTGGGAAGGTTAGTCAGAGATACCTAGGAGGTGGCCCAAGGGGGTGCTGCCCAGGGCAAAGCATGAAGACAAGGGGATCCACAGAAGAGATAGTAAGAAAGAAATTTTAAGTTTGGGGTAAAATAAAATGTATTTTGAGAACTTAAGGGCACCTACTTGAGACAACTAGGGACAACCAGGACATGTAAAAAAAAAAAAAAAAAAATGGATAGAATCATTTTTCTCCAGATGAAGATAAACTTCCAACCACAATGGAAGAAATCACAGTGGAATTCATCCAACACTATCTACTTAAGTCCTCCCTCTCTCTCCACTAGGACCTTATATTTATATGTACAGAATAACATTTCATTCAAAAACTATCATCAAGATTTTCTTGGAATTCTCAGTACACTGCTAACAAACCAATTAGGCCCTGTTCTCAGAGAGCTATTTCCCCCACAGAAATGTAAGAACCAATGTGACATTAAAGCATTTTTCAGACTAAAGTTATCCCAAATTCCGTCAGAAATGGAATCAGAGATTAGCTGTGCTCAGTGGAGCATGGCAGTCCTGACTTGCTCTTAGGAGTCACAGACTGGGCAGACACTAGACCCTGTCATGAAAAGCAGGCACAGAGTCGAAACCAGAAGGGCACAGATTAATTTTAGGGCAGAGGTACAGAAAGAAGAAATGGCCAACCAAGACTCAAAATTATAAGATTTCAAGGAGCTTTACAAATAAAGGGGGGAAAGTGTGATATTTCCATGAAAGAAAAATGTTGAGTATTCTTTCATCGACAAAATGTTCTGTAACCTCCTAAGTAGTTAATTATGCAAACAGCAAACCATGACTTATCTGAGCGTTTGTAAAGATTACTCCAATTAAAGAAGGATTTGGCATATTGTTCAGAGGTTCTGGTAACTACCAGTACACCATTATGTTTTTGTGAGACAATGTCATTATAAAAATTAAAAAAAAAAAAAAGAAAACATCTATTTAATATCTCTGAAAAAGAACCAATGAATCTAATTAAAAACTGGCATACTAGTATTACTTAGAGATACTGTTAGCAATTCATGCAACTTTACTAAAATCTCATTTTAGTCCAGATTTATTTAAGTCCTCTGGGGTAATGAATTGATAATATTTTAAGAATTGTTTAAGCCTTAGCACCGCCCATAGCTCAATGTGTAGGGCGCCAGCCACATACACCAAGGCTGGCAGGTTCGAACCCGGCCTGGGCCAGCTAAAACAATGACAAGGGCAACAAAAAAATAGCCAGGCAGGTACCTGTAGTCCCAGCTTCTTGGGAGGCTGAAGCAAGAGAATGGCTTAATCCCAAGAGTTTGAGGTTGCTGTAAACTGTGACATGTGGCCCTCTACCAAGGGCAACAGCTTGAGACTCTGTCTCAAAAAAAAAAAAAAAAAAAAAAATCTTTAAGCCCCATAGGAATTCTAAAGAGAAGATTTTTAAATACTAAGCTGTTAATGTGTTATTTTAGGTGTCCACCCCACCTCCCAAGGTGGGAAAAAGAACTTTTAAAAGACCTGGAAATAATAAGTATGTGTCTGTTTCTGAATAATCAATAATCCATAAAGAGGACACACTTTTAGTTGTTTTTTTTTTTACTGGTGGGGAATCATTGAGGGTACAAAGAATCAGGTAAAAGGAAACGCTTTTAAAGAAAGGTTTTGATGAATAATGCTGATAGTTGACACTAGTTTAGAAACATGCTAACCTCCACAAAGCTTCTGAGCTGAGCTCACCACATATGTAATGAACGCTAACACTGGGCCAAAGCTCAACTCAGGCCATCAGAGAAACATGCAAGGTCATACTGGCACATAAAAGGGAAAAGGCAGCTAAGATCTGCTGAGGTGCTATAAAAAAGAGGCAGGACTTTCTGATACCTTTTTCTTGGATTATTTTCTATTAGGTACAATCACTGGGATCAAATGTTGGTGGAATCAATTTTCCCATAAAATTCTACTTAATCATGGAGTAGCTTATTTGTATAGTGCTTTATGGTTTTTAAATCATTGCCATAAACATTTTGATTTTGAAACCAGCATTTGAGGATGCTAGCAGTTGCAATCATCACTGTTAGGTTAGCTAAGGTTAGATGACTTACGGTACGTCCCAGAGCCCAGGAGCAGTCTACATCATGTTCCACTTGCTCACACACTCATTCAATCATCTGTGTGCTATTCATTAAATTATTCAACTGATCTAGACTACGAACTCAAAGGCAAACAAGGCCTAGCCTCTGCCCTCAAGAAGTCCAAAATTAGTGAAGAGACAGAAAGAAAACCTCATACTAATTATAAGTGTGAGGCATGAAAAGTGTAGCAGAAGGGATGTATGAGTCTCCCAGATGAGGTCAACTCTTAAGTCTGAGTTTCAGTGGAAAAAGAAATGGCCAGGCCCAGAAGGGAGTGAGGGGAAGACAAGCATAGGTCATCTAATTTTGTTCAAACACAAAAGTGTGTGTGAGACCTGGCAAAGGCTGAAAGGATGAGGTCAGCAGCAGCCAAAGCCTGGGCCTTGAATGCCTTACCCCATGGGCCAAGCTGAGGACAGCCAAGGCACTTGGGCTCAGAGATATGCTAATCTCCAGAAGGCTCTTGGGGTTAAGCTCCTCTCATATGTAAGAGAGCACACTGGCGGCAAGTTTCATTCCTCTTAATACTGTGATGTCTTGAAGCAAGGATGACTCAAGCCCTAGGTTTGAATCAGTAAGTTGTTTGCTGTAGCCTATGTATGTATGCACACATTTTCATACACCCACATGGATAAAGTTTATATCCATAACACTACATAATACTGTACATAATATACGTATCCACATAGATACAAAATACACACAGAATTCTGAAACCTCACATGCAGACACCTCTGAATAATGTCCTTGTCCAACTTGCCACCTGGGGGCATGTACAGCTGGGGATGTGTTACTGAGGGGGTGGGGGGTTACCTATGCAGGACAGCCACCTGTCTTGGGTGACTCCAGCATCTGCCTGCACAGTGGGCTTGAGTTGGGGGTGCTGAGCAAGACGAATTCCAAAGGTATCTTTATTTTTTTTTTTTTTGTAAAATGGTATTCCTTTATTGTTTTAATTTGCATTTACTGGATGACAAGAAAGTTTCTATTTCTTTAAATATTTTTTGACAATTTGGCTTTCCTTTTCTGTTTTATGATCTTTGCCCACTTTTATAAGGCATATATGTATGTGTGAGTAAATACTTTCTCCTTGCCTTTGGGTGGTTTTTAAAAAAATATATGTATATTATGAATTTATACAACTCATTAAATGTTATTATTGTCAAAATTGTTAATCTTTTCCCTTATAGGTTTTTTTCTTTTTTTTTTTTTTTATTAAATCATAGCTGCGTACATTAAAGCTCTGTAGTTTTACATATTGCAAGCTTATTTGCATGATACAGTTTCCTATTCTTGATAAATAAAATCCTGGGATACTGATGAAATCAATCCTCTCTGCTGTTTTTTGTTTTTTGTTTCATTTTTGTGCTCAGGCAGAAAATGCATTATTGATTTCTGATTCAAACATAGACATGTGATTCAGAGAAAAGAGCACTGAATGAGGCAGGAAACCTGGATTCTCTTCTCAAATCACCCTGGATTCTCTTCTCAAATGCACCTGTGTGGCCTTGGGTAATAGACTTTGAGCTTCAGGTTCCCATGTGTTAAACGAAAGGAATGACAGAGTGTTTTACAATTTTCTTCCAGCTCTGAATCTTTGAAACCATCCCAGCCCATCCCCCAAGATTTAGTTTTTCTCTCTGAGGGCTAAAAATCAAGACTAAAGAAAGAGAGAGGGGGGAGGGGTGGAGGGCATTGACGAAGGGAGGGTATTTGGGGGGACCTCACCTAATGTACATGATGCAATGGTACATTTCAAAACCATTAAGAAATGAGTATAATTGTGATGGATGTGTTACTTAGTTCAATGTAAGCATTTTACATTGTATATCGAAGCAGTACTCTGAACCCCCAAAATGCATCAATGTACAAAGTTATGATTTAATAAAAAATAATAATAATAAATCAGGACTAAATAAACTTAATTTGGATTATCTATTCTCTAACCAAAGAAGATACTGCTTCATCTCACTTTTTAAAACCATCCAAATCTTGCATAATTTAAATGATCAGTGCATCACTGGTTACTCTGGTTTAAATTATGCATTGTTGCTATTTGGGGAATCTTAGATGGGGTCCAGTCTGGGATTGCTGGCTGAGAACAATAAGCCCCCAAAGTGAGAAGAATAAAGGCCTCTCCAGACAGGATCTGCTTTTAATGCACTGAGCCCAGGGTTTACAGAAAGAGCATTGATTGTGAGCATTAAAGAGCCTTCAAAACAGCAAGGGGCTGGTATGGCTACAGTAAACTCCCAGCAGCCACTGACCTTGGCTGCATTTCAGGGGTCAGGCTTTACTGAGGGATTAGGAACAAATGAGGCTTCTCATTTGGAAGAACCCACCTCTCTGAATTTGGGGAGGCAGAGATCATCTGCCCTCTGGTTTGTGGAGATTTACCTACAGGGCCTTTGGACCCACTCAGGCTTGCATGCCTCACCCACAAGACTAGCCAAAGTCCCCAACCCTGCAGGAGACAGCTGTCCTCACACCTGCATTTAAGTCTTCCAGCCAACAGTTCCTGAGGGCCCAGGCTGGCTGTTGCCCTCCCACTTCCATACCTCCAGGCAGGCAGAAGAACATAGGCAAAATGCTGAATTAGCAGCTCAGGCCATAAAGAGCAATTTCAGTAAATTGTGCAAAAATATCTTTTCAAAATACAGATCACACAAGCACAGCCTTCCCACATGTGAACCACAATCAGTCCAAGAACCTTCATGGTTACCTCCCACGCTGCAGGTTTTGTGCTGGGGATCTCAGAAAACCTTCTCCAGGAAGGTCCTCCCATCAAGGGACAAGTCTAGCTCAACTTAAAATCACATCACAGAGCTTCCCAGTAGACAAGTGACGTCCAGACCCCAGCTGAGGGAAATCTCCACAAGCTTCTCCTGTTGTCCAGACCCCCTCTCCCTCTGCCCCTTTCCCTCCACCCCTCTAAGTCTGGGACATCCATCCTCCAATTAACCTTCCAGTGCAGAAGATGGGCAGATGGACACATGATGTGGATAAGGCAGGAGCCCCAGACTCAGGGAAAGCACCCTCCCTGCTACCAACTCCATTCCCCTACCCAGGGGGCAGTGGGTTCTGGACTTGGCCCCCACACTGAGTCATAGGTTCCTGTAATAATGTGTGAATGAGGTGCAGCCTTCAGGCATCAGAATAGCCCATTCACATGGCACCTGGCTGTTTTCACCCTTGACAGCCTTGCTCAAACCTTATCCCCTGGCCCAACTGGGGGAGGGATTAGAAAAAGAGGTGTGAGAAAAGAAAGAAGATTTTTTTTTTAAATACCACTTTTATCATAAAGATGCCTTTTTAAAATATCCATGAAGAAAGAGGCAACATCAGGAGAAGTACTAGAAATTCAGGTAAATGGCCCCAAGATTTAGTGTCAGTCTAACAATGCATTCCTCAGGAGGGCTTGCAAATGCCCATGCTTCACCCACCCTGTGTGTCTCAGTGTGAAGGGCCACCATCAATTCAGTCTCACCCACCTTCCATACATCAAGTGCATTCACTTGCTATATTTTAAATTTTATTTTTGGTTCAGGAGAAGAAGCAGCAGCCGTTAAATTGGTGTCCAATCCTTCTCAGACCCCTGTGCCACCATCCCCACCCCTCCTTCCCAGCAGACAGCATCTAATTAATATGGCAAGAAAGCTCTAAACCCTTCCCCAAGGAGCATGCTGGATTTGGAAGCTGGGGTTGGGGAGTGTGAGTCTGCACTGGGATTCCTGGGATTCTGATCTCCAAACAACAGCAAAATGGATTCTACACCAGTGATGTCTCCCTACATGAAACCAGGTCTGAGGTGATTTGCGGGAAGGTAAACGCAAACCACCCCGGTTGCGGAAAGGGAGGCGCCGTACAAAGAACTAGCCACAGACACGGGGAACACAAAGACACACACACAGGAAACAAACCCCCAGGCACACACAGACACGCACAGGGAACACGCACAGACACAGGGAACACGCGCGCACACAGAGAGCACGCACACACATGCACAGGGAACACAGAACACACGCACACACCCAGAACACGGGCACACACATAGAACACGCGCACACATACGCAGGGAACACACACATAGACTCGCGCACACACACTCTCTTCAGCGAGTTCCGGTCTGACTGGGCAAGGGCAGAACGCCCATCCTTTTCACCTGCTCCAGCTCAGCCACAGACCGCGACGTTACCGCCCCAAGCCAAAAGCACGGGCGGGGCTGGGCTGACTATCCACACAGGTGAGGGCAAGGGCGGGGCTGAGCTGACCATCCACACAGGTGAGCGCAGACAGCTCTGGGGAGCGCGAAGTGGGCAGGAAGGGCGGGGGGAGGCAGCAGCACCAACGCCGAGGCTAGCGGGGCCACAGCTGCCGGGAGCCGCAGGTCGGCCGGCTGGCTCACAGTGTCGTCTTGCAGGGAGCTGTGAACGCAGAGGGCAGCGCCGCCAGAAGGGACAGCTGGGTCTCGCGCCCTAGGACCATACGCTGCCCGGGGCGTGTTCACACGCGCGCACACGCACGCACGAGCTTTTCGTTTGAACGCTCTCACACCGCTCTGAGAGCAAACTGGCGTGATCATCCATCCCTAGGGGCCCTCGCGGGAGCCGAGACCCCACACCGCACAGCCCCCGCCCGGGCCCGGCCGAACAACCTCGGCCCGGAGTCCAATGCGGTCCGGGATCGCCCCCAACCCGCCCCGGCTCCCTCGCCCGTCCAGCCCGTCCTCCAGACCCTCACCCCTGGGAAGAAATCAGAAAATCCGTCCTGCTCACCCTCAGGGCCGAGAGGTCGATTTCATCCAGGCTGCGCGCTGGGGAGTCGCTCGCCATGTCTCCTTTGCTGAAGAAATGGACCAAAACCGCCCCGAAGCGTCTACCTAAGAAATTCCACCCTGGTCTATTTCACCCGCGTCCTCAGGCTGGTGTCTCACCCGCGCTGGGGCCCAGCCTCCCAGCCTGCCCACCGCGCCGGGTCTGCAGCTCGGCGCTCGGGTCCTCGGCCCAGGAGCCCGACCTGCGCGGGTCTCCAAACCCGCAGCCGCGGCACGCGTGGGCTGAGAGCCCCGACCGGCTAAGGGCGCCGGGGCTGCGTGGGTGTATTTAAATGGGACATGCTTCTCTGCCTTCGCGTGGATGGCGGCTGCATTGGCTGTTATAATGAGACACATCAACTCCTCCACTCCGTAGGCGGAGGGCGGGGGCGGAGAGCCACACAGAACTGTCTGTCACCGCTTCCTGGGCGGAGTGAGGGGCGGGGGCTTGATCCTCGCGCAGGAGGGGGGCCTCGCTTCCTGACCCGTCCCCCCCACCGTCGTGGAGGAGGAGGGGCGCACACCCTTCTGCCCGGCTTTTGCCGGCTGATCCGGCAGATCGAAACCTTCTTGCGCTTGTTGTGGGCATTCAAGCTCTATTTTTGTGTGTCCTATTCGCTCACTGCAGCAAAGTGGCCCTTCAATCGCATCTTGGGGTTTCTCGGTGGGTTCAAACTATCTAGTGCTGTAAAAGAAGCCCGAGAGCAGAGAGCCTCCCCCTTTATTGTCGCTGGAGTAGGCGGGCTGGCGCGACCGGTGCATATAAGGACTTGTGCGCGCGGCAGGGATACGCCTCCAGGCGCCGGGCCCTGCGCCTCGCGGACTACAGCGGCTGCTGGTCTGGTCCCCCCTACGGTCCCGGGAAGCCGGGCTGCGAGTCACCAGCCGCTTGGGGGCCAGGAAGATTTGCCAGAAGCGGGAAACCTGGGAGATCTGACCGTGTCGCTGCCACACCCAGGACCTGCTCCTGCCGCAATCCCCACGGAAACGCCCGAGTGGAAACGAGGCGCGCGCGGCCCGGGAGCAGCGATCTGACGGCTTCGCGGACTCCGGACTCACTCGCCGGCCTCGCCAGGTGCTCTCAGGCTGCGTCTCCGCGCCGACTTCCCGGGTGTACGCGGAAAGTTCGGCGGGAGGGTGAGATGTGATGTAGGACAGCAGTGAGAGCGATTTCAAAAAGCTGCTATCTACGGAGGTAAACGCGACCGCTAATCCAGTGTGTGAGGTCACTTCCCCAGACCCGCGCAGCCCTTTCTCTCCCTCCTTGACCATGAGAAATACTTTAGAATAAAATGCTAAAACTGAACTTGGATCCAAATGGAATAGTAGCTGCAGAAGCATTCTTTACATTTCTGTTAGGAGGAGAGTTGTGTTTCTGACCAGCTGCACCGAGGGCTTCTTAGTTGCGTAGTGTAACAGCAGCTTCAGAATAAGGCTTTTGAATGAATGGAAAGCAGTGCACTTAGCTCGGCGCGACCGCAGACGTGAGAAGACTTGGACACAGCATTTGGTGTACGCTGCACTGTTTCTGTTAGTGATACTGTATTTATTCACCATTGTGGATCGTATTCCATGGAACTTGAAAATTATTCCAACATCCCAATGACCGCAACAGTTTCAGTTTTTGCCTTTCAACTTTGTATGTCAGACAACCCTGTTATATTAAAAACAAACAAACAAACAAACAAAACTCTTATCATCTTAATGAAATCACCCAGCTCAAGGCCTGCAACAAGCTGCCATGTAAAAATGAAGTCAAAACTATGATTTCCCATCCTTATATTTCCCTTCTAAACAAGTTAATGCATTGTTTCAGTGTTGAAAGAAAATAATTTAAGATCAGGTCTTGTGATCTTAAACAAATATTTTTTAAAACTTCAAGCATATGGAAATACGAGATAATTTTTTTCCTATGGATAGTCTTCATGTTGTATCCCAGATTATACTTGAAATATCACAAATGGATCTATTCTTCTGATGTTGTAAGCTGCTTAGGCAGTGAGTGTGTGTGTCTGGACCTGAAGTCTACTTTTGATTTTCCCATTCGATTAGAAATTACATATGCACTGTGTATATGTGCATGTGTCTGTGTGTTCTGACATACATATACATATGTGTAGTGATGGGCACTCAACGGAGCAGGCTTCCTAGGAGCCTGAAAGAGGATGAGAGAGCCAGATGTAGGCAGGGTGCTGGCTGCAGGAAACACTAGAAAAAGAGATATTACAACAGCAAAGGACCCTGCAGCTGGTACCAGAAGGTGAAGAGAAGGAGACTCCACTGGAAACAGTTTGCACAGATGGAGGTGAAGTAAAGGGACTTTTAGGACTGGGAAAGAAAGCAGAGATCAGATCAGGTGGAGTTTTGCAGGCTGCATTGAGGAACTTGAACTTCACCCTTTAGGTCAAGTGTGTATCAAGTTTCAGCTATTCCAACACAAACTCACTAATTTTTTGTCACAGCTGTGTACTGTCTGCAGTATTACTACTTACTTAACGTTTTTCTTTAAATTTGTTTTTCTTATGTTTAAAATAATAAATCACTACTGTAAAGGGAAAGCTAGCAACATGTGCTTTTAAAAAAGGAAGGAAACAATTAAATATAATGGAAAATAAGGCAGCCATTATTAAATTTTAGCTAGCTATCATTGCCTGCCCCAGGCTTCTAGCCTAAGGCCTATTCTTGATTTGATAAAAGAGAGAATAGCAAATGCAAGAAAAGGCATTTAGAACTGAACCAAAGGGCCTGCTTGGCATAACTGGAAGGACTGAAGAACTCTGTGCAGCTTGAAAGCCATAAGGATACTTTGATGTGTTGCTTTTGTCTATGTAAATACATAGTAAATAATAGAAAGCTTGGACACAGGCAGGAAGGATACAGATCAACTTAAGAATAAGCTGAGAGGAGAAGGATGCTCCCACAATGATCCCTGATTTGTGTTTTTAAAAAAAAATTTCAAGGAAATATTCCTAAATGTTTGGCACTGTTAAATCTGGATGGTTAATGATGTGTATTCATTATACTGTTCTTTCATCACACACATAGCCGCTACTGCTGTAAAGAATATTTTGCAGGGCAGCGGGCTTTCCCAGGTAAACTACACATGAGCTCCAGGGAGGCAGGCAAGCGCCCACAGAGCTGCTTCCCATTGCCAAGAGAAGTGGCCCCACAGAGGAGGCACCTGCCTGCATCCCAGGCCCTGCTCCAGGTCCTATCCTTTCCCCCTCCCACCTCAGCCAGCAAAGCCAGCACTCAGAATTGGCAACACAGGCAAATGTGAGTTACAAAGATGAGGATGAGTGGACAACCCAGATTCCCAATCATTCCTGGCAATCCATTATCATGAAAAAGGGAATCGATTACCAGTATCCTCAAAGAAAAAATATAGGGACTTACATTAATAAAATCACCAAGTTTTTATGAAAACAAATCAAAGGACTAATTAAGACAATATTCATTAAAATATAAAAATAAATACATTGAATAATAATAGACTGCAAATATTCTACTTAGCCTTTGCCAAGATCTGAAAGTTTGTGTCCTCCCAAAATTCATGTGTCAAAACCTGCCCCCATAGTGACAATGTGTATGGGAGAGAACTTTGGGGGGTAACTAGACCAGAAGGGCAGAGTCCTCACAAGACAAAACATTTATAAAAGATGTGAGGACACTCAGAAGGCTCCTGCCTTGGTCTGTCTGTGTGGCTATAAAGTACATGAAGCTGGGTAATTTATAAAGAAAAGAGGTTTGTTTGCCAGATGGTTCTATAAGCTATATAAATCATGGCTCCAGAAGCTGCTTCCTCTCAGGAAGGCACCAGGGAGCAGGAATGTGCAGGAATTTCCCAGCAAGAGTGGGGGCAGGCCTTTTCTCACAACTAGCCCCTATGAGATCTCATACCCCTGAGGAGGGTCCACTTATGACTAAAACACCTTCCATTAGCTCCACCTCCAAAGCTGGGGTTCAAATTTTAACATGAAGTTTGGGAGACTATCATCTGTGAGGAACAGGCCCTCATTGAACTCTAAATCTCCTAGCACTTTGATCTTGAACTTTCCAGCCTCCGGAACCAGGAACTAAATATATTCCTATTGTTTACAAATTACCTAGTCTAAGGCATTTTGTTATAGAGCCCAGATGGACCAAGACAGCAATTATGTGCTGACACATTTAATCTTCACAATCTAGTAGAACAGGCTGTACTGTCAGCATCTGTCAGTACTGTCATGATCTGCTCATTTTACAGATGAATAGAATGAAGAACAGAAAGGTTAATGAATTTATCCAAAGTACCACAGTAATAAATGGTTGAATCAGGATTTGAACTCAGGCTTTTAATCACCATGCTATACTGACTCAGACTTAACTGAAACTTGAAGTAAAAACAGAAGGCAGCTCAGTTTTCTCCCCAATTGCAGGAAAAAGGATAAAGTAATGAGAGAAAATTTAAATAATAGTTTTAAATTTAAAATTAAATAATCTAGAAGTTTCAATATTCATCTCATAGGAGATCTAGAAAATGGATAAAGCAAAGTACTCAAATAATGATAGAAAATATTCCAGTATTTCTAGTTAAAAGCTCTCATTTAGAGCTCTCATATAGCAAAGCCATAGTAAAAAATACCATACTTAAAGACATCAAATGGAATTTCAGAGCAGGAAGAAATAAAAAGAAAATGCTAATGAGATTAACTACTCCTTCCTCAGCAACAATAGATGCTAATGGAGAATGGAAAAGAGTATTTTTAAGGGAATTGTTTCTAACCTCCCTCACCTAACAATTAAATGAAAGTACAAAAGAATGACATTTTCAGACACATAAGATTTCAAATGGGCTGGGCACCTGTAACTCAATGGTTAGAGCGCCAGCCCTGTGCACTGGGGTGGCAGGTTCAAAACGGCCAGGGCCTGCTAAACAAAAACGAACAAACAAACAAAAAAGACTTCAAATGGCTGACCATTTCTGAAATCAGAAAATGTGTTCCACCAAGAAGCAAACTGAATCTGAAAAGAAAGTGTATGTGGAAAAGACAAAGGCAAGCAGAGGTGGAAAATCCGTCACCCATTCAAACACGTTTTCTTTTTCCCTTACTCATAAACCTCTGATTTTGAGAATTTACACTCCATGTATCTGAAGAATATAAGTTCCCTCCAGCCCTAGAGGAAAGAAGGATGAATGCTACCAGGGGGTCCTCAAATCTACAGCCCGCAGGCCACATGAGGTGGTGCGATTGTATTTGTTCCCTTTTTTTTTTTTTACTTCAAAATAAGATATGTGCAGGGTGCATAGGAATTTGTTCATAGTTGTTTTTTTTTTTTAAACTATAGTCTGGCCCTCCAACGGTCTCAGTGACAGTAAACTGGCACTCTGTCTGAAAAGTCTGAGGACCCCTACCCATGCTCTCTTCTAATGGTTGGTTCAGACACAGGCATATCATGCAACACTATGAGGAAAAGTCTTCACTGATTGTAGGAATGGTTTCCCTCACTGGAAATTGGACAAAGAAAAGAAATGTTAGGAAAGTAGGAAGAAGGGAAAAAGAATGGAAGGAAGGAAGAATGGAGGGATGGAAGACAGGACAGTACAAGACAAGAGATGGCAGGAGGAGCGCCTGCCTCCGGGAGCCACCCCCACCCTGAGAGCCTCCCAGTGAGCTTTGCCTCCTGGAAGTCACCGCCTTAGGTGGACCCTTCCACATAGAATACAGACATCTCCAAAGCTGAGAAATAAAAGACATTTCATGCCAAGAGATTCTGAAATTCAGATAGCAGACAGTTTCAGAACTCCAGCATGGCTCAACCCGAATAAGACATCCCCCAGACACATCATAATCAATTTCACTAAAGTTAATACAAAGAAGAAAATTCTGAAAGCTGCCAGATGAAAGAAAACCATTACCTACAAGGGGAAGAATATTAGAATAACTGCAGATCTCTCTGCTGAAACATTTCAAGCTGGAAGAGGATGGTCATCGACTTTTAATCTCCTAAAACAAAATAACTTTCAACCCAGGATCCTGTACCCAGCTAAACTGAGCTTCATTTATGACAGAGAAATTAAATACTTCAACGACATTCACATGTTGAAGAAATTTGCCACAACCAAACCAGCTCACCAGGACATTCTTAGACCTATCCTCCATAAAGACCAACGTAATCCTCCACCACAAAAGTAAACCCACCCAAAAAATTTATGATCAAATTCCAACTTCCATAATCACAAAAGGATTAAAAATGTCCACTGGACTCTTGAAAGGCTTATCACTATTCTCAATTAATGTGAATGGTTTACATTGTCTTCTAAAGAGGCACAGGTTGGCTGACTGGATACAAAAACTCAAGCCAGATATCTGCTGCCTCCAAGAATCGCATCTTACATTAAAGGACAAATATAGACTCAAGGTGAAGGGATGGTCATCGATATTCCAGGCAAATGGAAAGCAGAAAAAAGCAGGTGTTGCAATCCTGTTCGCAGACACAATAGGCTTTAAACCAACCAAAATAAATAAGGATAAGGATGGACACTTCATATTTGTTCAAGGTAATACTCAATACGATGAGATCTCAATTATTAACATTTATGCACCCAACCACAACGCACCTCAATTTATAAGAGAAACTCTAACAGACATGAGCAACTTGATTTCCTCCACTTCCATAGTAGTTGGAGATTTTAACACCCCTTTACCAGTCCTGGATAGATCCTCTAAAAAGAAGCTAAGCAAAGAAATTTTAGATTTAAACTTAACCATTCAACATCAGGACTTAAGAGACATCCATAGAACATTTCAACCCAACAAACCTGAATACACATTCTTCTCATCAGCCCACGGAACATACTCCAAAATCTAACCTCAGCAAATTTAAAAAAAATAGAAATTATTCCTTGCATCTTCTCAGACCATCATGGAATAAAAGTTGA
>CAUYPK010002731.1:0-16898 GCA_963574355.1 Loris lydekkerianus
ATATTTCTTTTCTTCTACTGAGTTTAGGCTTAGATTGTTCTTCTTTTTCCAATTCCATAAGATGGCTTGTAAGTTTGTTGATGCACTCTCTTTCTGTTTTTCAAATGTAGGCATCTAAAGTGATACATTTTTCTCTCAAAACTGCTTTTGCAGTATCCCACAGGTTTTGGTAGCTTGTGTCTTCATTGTTGTTATGCTCAAGGAAGTTGATAATTTCCCGTTTTATTTCTTCCTGCACCCATCTGTTATTCAACAGAAGGTTGTTTAATTTCCACGCCTTTGTGTCAGGTCAAACGTTTTTGTTAGAGTTGAGTTCTACCTTTAGTTCCTTATGGTCTGAGAAGATACAAGGTAAAATTTCAATTCTTTTTATTCTGTTGATTTTTTTTGTGTGTCCCAGGATATGATCAATTTTGGAGAATGTTCCATGGGGTGATGAGAAGAATGTATATTCTTTATCTTTGGGATAGAGTGTTCTATATGCCTCTAGCAAGCACAGTTGTTCTAGGTTCTCATTTAAATCTCTTATATTCTTGTTTAATTTCTGTTTAGAGGATCTGTCCAGCTCTGTAAGAGGAGTGTTAAAGTCCCCTGTTATTATGATATTTTCGGATATCATATTGCTCAAACTGAGTAAGGTCTGTTTCAAGAATCCGGGAGCATTTAAATTGGGTGCATACATATTTAGAATTGAAACGTCTTCTTGTTGTATTTTTCCCTTGACCAATATAAAGTGACCATCTTTGTCTTTTTTGACTTTAGTTGCTTTAAATCCACATGTATCTGAAAATAAGATTGCAGCTCCTCTTTTCTTCTGAATTCCATTTGCCTGAAAAATTGTCTTCCAACCCTTGACTCAGAGTTTTAATTGTCTTTTGAAGCCAGATGTGTTTCTTGCAGACAGCAAATGGATGGCTTCTGTTTTTTAATCCAGTTAGCCAATCTATGTCTCTTCAGTGGGGAATTCAAGCCATTAACATTTTTTAAGATAATTGATAAGTGTTGTAGTATTCTATTCATCTTATTTTGTGAGAGTCCATTGCTTAGTTTTATCTTTTGCATCAGTGTGGAGGTTAGGTTCTGTCCTTTAATTTCTGAGTTCTTTCTTTGATTCTGATCCATTGTGATGGTCAGTGTGTAGAACAGGTTGAAGTATTTCCTGTAGAGCTGGTCTTGTTGTGGCGAATTTCCTCAATGGTTGTATATCAGTAAATGATTTGATTTCTCTGTCAATTTTAAAGCTTAGCTTAGCGGGGTATAGAATTCTGGGCTGGAAATTGTTCTGTTTAAGTAGATTAAAGGTAGATGACCACTGTCTTCTTGCTTGGAAAGTTTCATTAGAGAAGTCTGCAATCACTCTGATGGATTTGCCCCTGTAGGTCAACTGGCGTTTACTCCTGGCAGCTTGCAGAATCTTTTCTTTTGTCTTGACTTTGGACAGGTTCATCACAATGTGTCTTGGAGAAGCTTGGTTAGAGTTGAGGCAACCTGGGGTCCAACATCCCTCTGAAAGGAGTGTGTCAGAATCTTTGGTGATATTTGGGAAATTTTCATTTATAATATTCTCTAGTATGGCTTCCATTCCTCTGGGGCATTCTTCTTTTCCTTCTGGGATTCCTATAACTTGTATGTTGGAACGCTTCATAAAGTCCCATAATTATGACAGTGAATATTCTGCTTTTTCTCTATTCTATTATGCCTCTTTAACTATCTGAGTTATCTCAAGAACTTTGTCCTCTACCTCTGAAATTCTTTCTTCTGCATGGCCTAACCTGTTGCTGATACTTTCCATGCATCTTTAAGTTCCCTAATTGACTGCTTCAGTTCCTTCAGCTCTGCTATCTCCTTTCTATATTCTTTATATCATTCATCTCTTATTTGATTCTGTTTTTGGATTTCCTTTTGGTTATTTTCCACTTTATTAGCTGTTGTCTTCATTGTTTTCATCATGTATTCTAAATTCCCTTTCTGTCATTCCTAACATTTCTTTATAGGTGGAATCCTCTGTAGTAGCTACCTCATGGTCCCTTGGAGGGGTTGCTCTGGACTGGTTCTTCATGTTGTCAGGAGTTTTCTGCTGATTCTTCCTCATGAGTGATTTCTTTTATCTGTTTCCTTGCCCTAATTTTCCTTTCACTTCCTCTTGCTTTTTAAGTTCCCATGCCTGTGGACTAAGGTTTTGATGAGTCCTTTTGGTACAGGACCAGAAGGATGAGAAGGTTGAAGAGCAAGAAGGGATAAAAGAATGAAAAAGAAAGAAAGAAAGAAAGAGAGAAAGAAATAAAAAATAGAGAAAGAGAGGGGGTAGGTAAAAGGGAATATTGACAAAAAGAAGAGAGGCACAGAAAGAGGGAGACAGAGCAATATAGGTGTACAGTAAGGTACTTTGACACAATAATTAAAAAAACCCAACCTCTGGGGATGCTTGGTTGGGTGGTTCCCTTGAGGTCCGCAGCTCTTTGCTAACCTGATGGGACACAGTACCCCACCTCCACCAAATAGAGAGGAAAGACAAAGATGCTATATAAATCAAACCAAACAAACAGAAACAAGCAAACAGAAAATGTTATGGGATAAAATTGGGTGAAAAACCAAATGATAGGGGTGGAAACACTAGCAAAAATGAAGTTCTAATTATTGAAAAAGGCAGCAATGGGAAATTTTATTTAAACTAGAAAAATGGAGAAAGTAAAGAAAGAAAAAGGAAAAAGAAAGAAAAGAAAAAATCTGTACGGAAAAGGTTGAAATTAAAAAACAAAACAACAACGACAAAATAAACAAAAAACAAACTAACAACAAAAAAAACAACCAAAAACAAAGCAGTATATATATCTTGTTGAGTATTGTCTGGGCAACAGGTGGTCTTCTGGGGTATGAGATGTCAATCACAATGCTGATACGACTGGAGGCCTCCGCTGATTTCTCAAACCCCACAGGGTGGAGACCCTAAATCTCTCTTCAGCCCTCTTAAAAGGCACTTTAAACTTCTAAACATGGCTAAGCAGAAGCTTTCCCAGGAAAGTGCTTGTTGCTGGGATCACTGCTGATGTGGCTATCCACTTACCCAGTGTGTCAAAACGGGCCTCACTCTGCCCCTGAGCGTTAAGGCTATAAGGCAACTCAGTCCCCGCCTTTAGGCTGTTCAGTCACTAGGTTACTAGCTCCTGCCCCATCCTTGCTCTGTGACCCTGAGGGTGGAGCTTGCTGGGTCAGTTCTCTCACAATGGCTCCCTGCGGCCCAGAGCTGGACACTGTTAGCTCCGTCTAGCTCAGCAGCTCAGTCTGGGGCCCTAAACAACGCCCAAAGTTCTCCACACTCCTGCTCAAGCTCTCCCCAAGACAGTTCAACTAAGTGCAAAGTCCAATAACACCAAAATAGCTCACAGGTAAGGCCTTTCCAGTTTGTAGTCTCACTGCTGCTATACTTATAGCTCCTGCCGGGATTAGACTGATCAAACACACGCAACCACTTGCCAGTTTTCCACTGTTTTTGTCCTCCTCTTGGGGTCCAGAAGTCTCTCGCTGACTCCCTGTCTCCTCAAAGGGATGATTATAGGCAGATCCCACCAGTCAGAGATGCCTGGACTCTTATGTCCCTGGACTCATGGTGCCCAGTTGCAGGGAAGCTGTTACTCAGTCGCCATCTTGCTCTCACTCCCTTTTCAAGTTATTTTCATCATGATATTTCAGAGCCATACTTTTATTTATTTATTTATTTGTTTATTTATTTATTTATTATTTTGAGACAGAGTCTCATGCAGTCATCCTGGGTAAAGTGCCATGGGGTCATAGCTCATAGCAGCCTCAAACTCTTGAGTTCAAGCTATCATCTTGCCTCAGCCTCCCAAGTAGCTGGGACTATAGACTTCTGCCATGTTGTCTGGCTAGTTTTTAACGGTGGGGTCTTGCTCTTGCTCAGGCTGGTCTCAAACTCCTGAGCTCAAGCAATCCACTTGCCTCAGCCTCCCAGAGTACTAGGATTACAGGTGTGAGCCATACTTTTAAAACATAAGTCATACTTAGAACCATACTTTTAATACAAATTATTATTGTTTTTGCAGTAATAAGCCATACTTAGAACTATACTTTTAATACATACTACTTCTGCATAAAACAATATACTTTCTTCTGCATAAAACTATATACTTTCTTTATTGAAGCTGGTATTTGTAGGTAGGAAATAACTTGGTTTGTACTTGTTGACTGATCTGACTGAAGCCTTTAACAGAAATTAAGAAATTAACTACCTTTTTTGTGGAGGTCTGTTTCAGAACTATCCTATGGAATGCTAGGTGCCTTTAAGTGAGACAGTTTTGCCCGGACTACCTTTATAAGACATTAGTCCAACTAAAAACCCTTGTTAATTATTAAACTCTTATGTATTACCTGGATTCCTGACACTGCAGATTGAGAGCAGAGAGTGTTCGTCCCTCGTAGACCAATGGAAAAATGTAGTTAGGAGGGATTTTTAAAACTCCGCACCTTTTTCTCTTATATTTAGTATAGAGAGAGTATCTGCTGTTTTGGCTGACAGATCTGCAACCTGAACAATTGGTTCAAACTTTGTTTGGGATTCCTGGTTGCTTGTTTTAGCATGGCGGAGTTTGGACTTCACAGAATCCTTTTGGTTATTTCCCTGATGAAGTGTCTGGAGGGTACAAAACTTCTGGCAGACCTTAAAAAATGTGGTGACTTGGAATGTGAAAGTAAGTTTGCTTTTTCTCCCTTCTTCTCTTAAATTGAGATTCTGAAAGGATGTAAGAAGTTATTGTGGACACGCGTGATAAAAAAGAGCATTAATATCTTTAAGAAATATTTGGATTATAAAGCATAGCTTGGTCTAAAAAAATGCTGGAACCGAAACATTTTGTAATAGTATTTGCTATAAACGTACAAAGGACAAAGGTCAGCCTGATACAGAAATATATCAGAAGTTATAATAATATTATTAACCCATACTTTAAAAATATTAATCAGGACTTTCACTATTTTTATAAGATAAATATAATTGATTCCTATAACAAAAGACAGCGAGCCACTTGGTAGTTATTTATTTATGAAGTCCTTCCTTTTAGCTTTTACTTCATAATCAGAGCTTTCTGATTCTCCTAAGTTTTCTAAAAAAAGTTTTTATTTCATGTCATTATGATTTATTCTGTCTAAACTTTATGAAATATTAAACATCTCTATGTTTATTATGTAAAAATACTAAAATCAGTGTTGGACTATAATTTTATTATATCATTGAATATAAAACTTCCTTTATCTACCATGAGGAAAAATTAATTTCCATTCTATTGTTTAAGAACTTAATTTATTTTCTGTTATTAGCATTAGGGTGCAAAATTACATCACAATGTATTAGAGTTGCTTTAAATAAGTTCTATCCTTCCAGTATGTGAAAATTGTTTCTAATTTGTAATACGCAAATTAAAATGCAAAATATTATTAGTATAAACATAAATAACCTATCTTTTGGACATGTGATTTAGTATAGGGAGAAGTTTACTAGATGATATTTTATAACAACAATAATCTTTCTCTCTTTACATTTCAACCTCATTTTAGTATCATTAGGGCCAGACACAGAACATGAAAAGGAATATTCAAATTTATAGTAATTCATAAGGTTATCATAACTTTAATTGCATGACTTAACAAAAGCATTTTACATGTTAATATAATGTAACAGTAATGGTTAATATGGTGGATGTGTTAATTTGTGTGTTGAAGGGTGAATCTAGCATATGTGGTTTTTATTCACTCATAGTTCGTGGCCTACTATAGGTTGGCTTTGGTGGTGGGTGGGCACATCTGAGGAAATAAGATGAAAGGTAAGATCAGTTTCTCTCCATCCATTTTTATTCTAGTGAATGTTGATGAAACAGGTAAATATGAATCAGTAAGCAGATATACAACAATAGGTAATACTGAAGCTCTGAGTGGCAATCAGAGTAGGCTGGAATGACCAGGATGCCTCCCAGAGGAGGCAGGACATGAGGACATGAGTTAAGCATGAAGAGAGACAGGAGGGCTCCTTGGCTGAGGACAGAGCAGGAGGAAAATCTCAGAAGAAGGAAGGGCATGTTGCCATGAAAAGAACCTCATTGCAAGTTGGGCTCTGCCAGAACTGTGAGACTAATCCTCTGAGCCTTACCAGATAGCTCATTTGTTAGATTGAGATGAAATTATCACATAGATCTGTTTTGAGGATTAAATAAAATAAAAATATGGAAGTGCTTATCAGAATGCCTAGAATATAGTAGGTGGCAGGAAGAAAACTGTTTATCTTTTTCTTCCTTATAGTCTAGAGATTGATAATAACATAATGCAGGGATAAACGAACTTGATCATAGCCCTGAGTCTATGTAAAGGAATAGAAATAGGAAATGGAGGCAGTTGTTTTTATTTTATTTTATTTATTGTTTATTTTATTTTAAAGACAGAATCTCAGTGTGTCACGTAGGCTAGAGTGCAGTGGCTTGATCATTGCTCTTGTAACCTTAAACTCCTAGGCTCAAGCAATCCTTCTGCCTCAGCCTCGTGGTAGCTGGGACTATAGGTGCATGCCAGCCACTACACTCAGCTAATTTTAAAATTTTTGTTGACACAGGGTCTTGCTATGTTGGCTGGTCTCAAACTCCTGGCCTCAATCTATCCTCTCACCCCAACCTCCCAAAGTGTCAGGGTTATAAGTGGGAGCCACCATGGCCATCAAGGACATGTTTTTAAATAGGGAAAGGGCACCAAGTATGGACAGCCTTGATATAAACCTAAAAGTTTACACTTAGGATTTTGTGTGCAGCGGGAAGTCTATGTAGGTTTTTGAAGCCATACATGATATAAAGAAATTAGCATTAAAAAAAAAGAAAAAAAAAAGAAATTAGCATTTAGAGAGATGTAAGATGGATTGGAGAAGGACAGAAATAACATTTTATTTAAGGTGTATATTTTTTTCTTTACATGTTTACATAGCTTTAATGAGCAGAGTCTCAGCCGTGAGAGATTACAGAGGACCTGACTGCAGATACCTGAACTTCACTAAAGGAGAAGAGATATCTGTTTATGTTAAACTTGCAGGAGAAAGGGAAGATTTGTGGGCAGGGAGTGTAAGTATCTAGTTGTCAACATTAAATGCAAAATAAATGGCCAACTTGTGCAAAGATAGCAGCTTATCTTTTTTTTTTTTTTTGAGACAGAGTCTCACTGTGTTGCCCTGGGTAGAGTACCGTGGCATCATAGCTCACAGCAACCTTAAACTCTTGTGCTTAAGTGATTCTCTTGCCTCAGCCTCCCAAGTAGCTGGGACTACAGGCATTTGCCACAACGTGCAGCTATTTTTTAGTTGTAGTTGTCATTGTTGTTTGGCAGGCCTGGGCTGGATTCGAACTCCCCAGCTCTGGAGTATGTGGCTGGTGCCCTAGCCGCTGAGCTACAGACACTGAGCCATCATTATTTTTTTTGAGAGAGGGTCTCAGTTTGTTGCCCTCCATAGAGTTCTGTGGTGTCATAGCTCATAGCAACCTCAAATTCTTGGGCTCGAGTGATCCTCCTGCCTCTGCCTCCTGAGTACTTGGGACTACAAGCACCTGCCACAATGCCCAGCTACATTTTCTTTTCAGAGGCAGAGTTTTGCTCTTGCAGGCTGGTCTCAAACCCCTGAGCTCAAAAAATCCACCTCAGCCTCCCAGAGTGCTGGAATTGCAGACGTGAGACAACATGCCTGGTTCTTTAATGGAACTAAAGGAATTTCAAAGCACTGTGTAAATACTAAAAACCCTTGACATCAGCTCAGCACCAGTGTGCCAGTGGTTAGGGCGCCGGCCACATACACCAGGGCTGGCAGGTTCGAACCCAGCCCAGGCCTGCTAAACAACAATGACAAAAAAAAAAAAGCCAGGCGTTGTTGCAGACGCCTATAATCCTAGCTGCTGGGGAGGATGAGGCAAGAGAATTGCGTAAGCCCAAGAGTTGAGTTTGAGGTTACTCCTGGGCTTACGCAAGAGCTGTGATGCCATGGTGCTCTACTGAGGGCAACATAGTGAGACTCTGTCTCAAACAAACAAACAAACAAAAAACCTTGACATATTTCAGCAAACAAAAACTAATCATGTTCAGTGGTGATTCCAAAATTTCTTTGAAAGTGGCTTTTGGGAACATAATCTGGTTGGGCTAAAAGAATGCCTTGAAATTATTTTTGCATAGCATGCAGATTTTTTTGTTTCGTTTTTTTGAGACAGGGTCTTGCTCTGTCATCCAGGCTGGAGTGCGGTGATATCATCATAGCTTACTGCAACCTCAAACTCCTCAAGGGATTTGGACTCAAGGGTTCTGCAGCCTCCAGAGCAGCTGAGATTACAGGCACCCGCAGCCATGCCCAGCTAATTTTTCTATTTTTTTGCAGAGTTGGGGTCTCGCTCTTGCTCAGACTGGTTTTGAACTCCTGACCTCCCACTTTGACCTCAGATTACAATGTTAGCCACCACACCTGGCCCACATGCAATAGTTTTTAAACTTAGATTTTTAAAATACATTTGGAGAGACTTTAGGAGTGTGGGTGGAGATTATGGGACAGCCACGCAGCCCCAACTATTGTTTGGTGCTGCAAATGGTCAAATTTCTGAAAGACTGGGAAGTTTTAGTTAATTAGATTAGAAGATATATTTTCCAAAGCAAATAAAAGGCTGAGGTGTTATTGAAGAGATCCTTGGAAAGTCTAATAGCCTAGGGAAGATAAACATATGGATTTTTCATGGAAAAGAAAAACTGGGAGAGCCTTTTATTTGGCCTAAAGTCCTAATATACTGAGATTACTAGAAGCCTAAATCATCCCTGAATACATGACATAGGTGGCCAGGCAAGGTGGCTCACACCTGTAATCCTAGCACTCTGAGAGGCTAAGGTGGGTGATTGCTTGAGCTCAGGGGTTTGAGACCAGCCTGAGCAAGAGCAAAAACTCATCTCTACTAAAAATAGAAAAACTAGTTGTGTTATGGTAGGTGCCTATAGTCCCAGCTACTCATGAAGCTGAGACAAGAGGATTACTCAAGTTCAAACCCAAGAGTTTGAGGTTGCTGTGAGCTGTGATGCCATGGCACTGTCTACCAAAGGTGACAAAATGATACTCTGTCTCAGAAAAAAAAAAAAAAAAAAGAAAAGATGTTATGTTATTAATTTTAGTTTCAAGCTGAACTGGTATGACCAGCCTGATACATATGCCATTTCTATATTTCCTATACATTGAATCTCCCTTTTATAGCCTCTGTGTTATTATTTGAAGAAACAATTCTATATGAAATCCTGCTTTCCCCATCAGGGACTGACTGTATGGCGGAACTCCTGATTGTCACTGGTCAGAATTGCTTGCCTAGCCTCTGCAAGTCCAAGATTCCTTACTGCTTAGGGTTCCTTATAAATAATACCAGTCTCTGTCTTGAATGCGTTGGAGGCATCCAGCTTAGCTGTAAGACAAATGACAAAGGAGGGGTCATATGAAGTAAAGAAAGTATTCTTTCTTGTTTACTATGTGTACAATAATAGTTTCACACAAAAGCAATGTTTGCTTGTTTGTTTTTTTTGGAGACAGCATATCACTTTGTTGCCCTGGGAATGCAGGCGCCTGCCACAGCCTCCTGTCCCACTATTTTTAGAGATGGGGTCTTGCTCTTGCTCAGGCTGGTCTCAAACTGCTGAGCTCAGGCAATCCACCCACCTCAGCCTTCCAAAGTGCTAGGATTACAGGTGTGAGCCACTGTGCCTGGCCAAAGTGATGTTTAATATGTGAAGCCAGGGTGCAATTTCAGGCACACTTAACTTCATGCATTTGATGTTTAAGAGCATACAGGTATGTTTAAGGAACCATATTGTGGACCCACAGGCTGTCATTTTCCCAATAGTTGGAGCAACCACAGAGTTGGAGGACTTACAATTTAGATGTAATGGTGCTGGATCACAGGACCAAAAGAAATAGGTCTTTAAATTTTAACACAGGGCGGGGGGTGGTGGTTCATGCCTATAATCCCAGCACTTTGGGAGGCCAAGGTGGAAGGATCACTTGAAGTCTGGAGTTTGAGACCATTCTGGGCAATGCAGGGAAACCATTGTCTCTACAAAAAAAATTAAAAAATTAGTTGGGTTCAGTGGTGTGTATCTGTAGTCCTAGCTACTGGGAGGTTGAGGCAGGAGGATCACTTGAGCCCAGGAGTTTGAGGCTATGATAAAAAACTTTGAAAGTGATAGGAAGTGGGTTGAGAGGGTTATAGGAAGTCTTCACTTTTGGGAGAGACATCCTGCAAGTGCTTACACTGGGTTACGAGGATGTTTGCTACCAAAGAGCCCTAGAAAAATAGAATGGAACTAAACCTCCCTAGATGTCTCGTGGACTTTTTCTATCCTGATGAATCCACATTTTAGAGTTTAAACCTCTTCTCTGATTTTAACATCCTGAAGCCACTGACTATGTCACAGCTCTGTCTAGCCTGGCTACTGCTACCACTATCTCATCTTCTGATATTCTAGTTCAACTGGTGCAATCTGTGGTCCACCTCAACAAGGAAAAGGTAAAAGGAAGAAAATGAGTAGGTGGAATGGTTTTCCTTCTCAAGTTTGAGACAGATTTATAGTTTTATAGTTTGGCTTATTGTTCCCTCAAATTAGTGCTATTCTTTTGAATAACAAAAGAATGTGATTTCTGGCTTGGTGCCCGTGGCTCAAGCGGCTAAGGTGACAGCCACATTCACCTGAGCTGGTGAGTTCAAATCCAGCCTGGGCCTGCCAAACCACAATGACGGCTGCAACCAAAAATAGCCGGGCGTTGTGGTGGGCACCTGTAGTCCCAGCTGCTTGGGAGGCAGAGGCAGGAGAATTGCTTGAACCCAGGAGTTGGAAGTTGCTGTGAGCTGTGATGCCACTGCACTCTACCCAGGGTGACAGCTTGAGGCTCTATATAAAAAAAAAAAATATATATATATATATATATATATATATATATATATATATATATTATTTCCCAAAAGAGTCAACAATACTGAAAATATCAAAATAGTCCTAAAGGAGAATAATGACAGAAAAAGATTACTATGTTTCTGTGTGACCTTAGCAAGTCTCTTAATCATAGCCTTAGATGTCATGTCTCCTAGATTTAGTTTCCTCATCTGTACAATGACAGAGCTGAACATTATGATCTTTAAGCTCCAACAGTTTGTGATTCCACGTTGTTATATGTTGCTTTCTTCTTCTGACATCTCCAGATGTGCCTTAGGGCACACAGGACGCAGAAACATAGAAAATTGCCTTATAGAGGTTGTATTTGCCAAATGCGAAGAAAAAAACAGAAATAAAAGCACTGTGGCTTAGAGTTATTATCCCCATTACTACTCATAAATTTTCACTGTATTAGTAGTACTAGCACTTCCTGTAAATGTAATAATACTTTTGTATTTATACAAGACTCTTCAAGATTTTTCAAAGGCTTTCACCCTGGTTGTTCAGAGGTCTCCAGACTGCCAAGAAACATTGCAACAAAAACATGAAAGACAGATACATCGAAAGCCTGAGTTTTATCTACACATCTAGCATGTATTAGACATCCATCATTTCTAAGTTCTGTAAAGAAACTTGAAAGACACACCTTAGATTCAAAATTCTTTCCACTTAAAAAGTAAGATAGGCAAACATAAGCAGCCACAAATTAGGAGTACGTAAGTACTGTGCAAACAACAGCCTTCCTAAAACATCCTGGGAATCGGGCAATAGGACGAAAGGTCATTCCAGGACATTTTCTGCCTTAATAATAATCTCTTCCAACTGTGTGGTACCTTGGAGCTTCTAGAACATTTCACATGCTTTTTAAAAATTTAATCCTTAGACACACACATGACCAACAACAACCCCATGTCTTATTTTTCACATGAGGAAACTGTGATTTCAGTTTCAGAACTATAAAAAGACTTATCTTAAGTCAAACAATGAGTATAAGGCTTATGAAGATTCAAATTCAGGTCTTCTGACTTCAAATCTTGCTTCCCTGTCACTTTTTAAACCATTTCATCGGAGGTCAGTGTTGCATGGCAGTGGGAGGATAAGTAGAGGACGGTGGAGGTTTGGGTTACAGTCAGGAGAAGTTAAAAGAACAGGTGTGCTTGGATGAGGCAGGAAATCCCAGACACAAGAAGGAATAGAATGATTGGCTTTAGTTGTCTGGTTGAAAAGCATTTTTTTACAGTAGCCTTTTATTTTCTTTTACTCCTATTAAGCCATGAATTCATAGGGAACAGGTTCCAGCAGCTCAGACTCCTTTCCGTTGGTTTTCACAAAGTATGCTTCTCTGGGTGGAGCAGGCTGGCACTCCATTTGAACCCAGGCACCTGTCTCTTTGGCTTCCTTCTTTTTCTGATCATTTTCCTTCACAAATTTCAGGACGCTATCTTGGCTCTGACTGTGCCTAATATGCTCTATACGTACTTTAATCCTCTTGGCAACTTGTTAGTGTACAATAATGCCAACAGCATTCTAAGTAATATTGTAGACTCTTCCAGTTTTCCCATAAGGTAACCTTTGCATGGCCTTTTTGAACAGTACCTATTCCCTTGATGTCACAATATCACCTTTCTTGTAGATTTGCATTCATGTGGCCAAAGGAACTACTCCATGTTTTCTAAAAGGCCTAGAGACAATGCACCGGGTGCCTCTCTTCCTTCCTGTGTCTTTATCATTTTGGTTAATTACCGGAAGATGGTGTCTCTGGCCAAGAGGCCCAAAAGCATTTTGAATTGGAAAGGTATTCTCATTTCCATTTACAGATGAGGAAACTAAGGCTCTGACTGATTAGCCCCAAATCACATAACTAATGGCTCAAGGTTTGAAGCCAAGGGTGTCTGACTCAAAACATAGTGATTGAATGCATGCATCTAGTGTAAGCTCTGCTCTCCACATTGATCCTGGTCCAGTCAGCTCCCTAAATTGGGTGCTGTTGTTTAAAATGAGGCCAGTAATAGTAACCGCTGGGAAGGAGTTCTTATATGTGAGGTGAGATAATTCCTGTGATGTGCTCCATAGAGGGGCTAGTACATAGGATTCTGCAAGTATTAAAACTACTAAGTTTGTTTGCGAGACTTCACTGCTTCTCTGAGTATCACTCTTCTGCTCTTCAATGGCTTTCCAGAAAGGTGCAAGTAAACGTGAGAAAATAGGAGGAAAATTCTAATCAGGTAGAATAGATGCTGTCTAGCCCACAGTGAACTTCTCCACAGATTGTCTTTGATCCACAGATGCAGATTTGGTAGGTGGAGCAGGGCTGAGGCAAACTCTGATCTAAACAAAAACAATCAAATTCTTCCCCCTGGGAATTTAAAATTGGGATCAGAATAGATAGGACAAGTCTTACATATTCCTGGAACTATTACACACAAAGCTGAGAGTGATGAGACGGCCATATTCCACCCCATTAACTAGGAGACAAAGGTAGAAAGAGATGGAAACCAGTCTAAGAGGAAGGCAGAAAACAGCAAGTTCATTGCCTCAGTCCTTTCCTTAGACCCAGCCATGACCTTTCCTGGAGTTCCACTTCCCATTTCCTCCTTGTTGTTCAACTGGCTCAAGGAGTCCTGCTGACTGCAGCAGTGTCTGTGACCCTGTAGCTCACACTGCTTTGGAGTCCAACCCCCCAAATCTTCCTTGAGTCCCAAGACTTGCCTCTTGAGGAAAAAGGACATTGAAGCTGCATACCCAACCTCTCAGAAGAACACATAGCCAAACTCTATCTGGACTGAGGCTGTGCAATAAACCTATTTCAGACGATTGGGGCTTTAAGAATTTAAGTACTTTTGTGTAAAAATACTCCCTCCTAAGATTTCAGGGATTCCAACGTGACTCTGAGCAGCAACCATCCCTGACATTCAGCCATGCCCCGTGCAGGCAAGATAGCAAGGATTCATACAGGGGAGTAAAGAGTCACCTTGGAGGAACCTCAGTCTAAGGGAACAGGGCATTAGGTGGACAGATGCAAAAATAAAGCCTTAGTCACCAAAGGGGAGAAGCAAACCCTAGTTCAGTGTTGTACCTACCAGTCCAGTTCCTGATACCATCTCTTCTGAATCCTATGGGGCTCTGTAAGGGTATGTGTGAAGGCAGAGGGGCCTTATGCAAACCAACCATACTGAGTCTCTCTAAGACATTGGGCTACCAGCAGAACATGAGACAGAAGCATTCATCTACCCACCACTACATTGAACCTCATGTGGGCTTAATACATCTTGGCAGTGGTGTCAGGCAAAAGACTATGATCATAGCAATGATGGCTCACTAGGGACCTGAGGCAGAGCAAGCTGGATGCCCTGCAGAAACCCAAAGAACAAAGCATCTGATATACATGCAGCAACCTCTGTCGCTCTCGGAAATAATTGGGACAGGAAGACGTTTAAAACAATACCAGAAGTACTGTAAGAGCAATTAAGGGTAGTGGGAGGTTGGAACAGTAAAGCACAGGTTAGAAATGGCAATAACTCATGGGACATAAAAATGCACTCCACAACCACAGAGATTGGGACCAGATGACCTGAAAGAATTTAATGAGGCTGAAAATTCAGGCCAGTGATGTGAAGTGCAGGTGGCTGCTGAATTGCTGGACTAAGAGTTATCCAATCCCTTTCCCCTAAATGCAAATGGTAACCTCAGTGATATACAAAGAAGTCTCTCCTGTCCGATTTGAATATCTCTGCACGCATTCTCATTAGAGACTTGGAGAGCAGATAGGATGCAAGCCCGGGTAGAAGAAAATCAAGACCCCACTTGGATTTTTCTTATATCGAGAATGGTTCCTGGTATAATATTAACTCTGAAGTACCTAATAGGGCATCAAGGGCCCTAGGCATGCAGAAATGTGCGGGCATCCTATCTATAAAGGGAAACAGGTCCTAGGTGAAGCTATTGTGACAGATTGGGATTTTGTAATCACACAACTTAGAGCCAGAAAGACCCAACCTCGAATTTACCACTTACCAGCTATGTGACTTTGAGCATGTCAATTAACTTCTCTGGTCTCCAGTTTCTCTTTCTGCAAAACTTGGATAATGATACATAAATGAAATAGTTGCATAAAGTACCTTTCCGTTTTCCTGTGATAAACTGTGTTATAAGTCTTTTTAATCCCATTATTATTTTTCTTCCCATTCCTTCTTTTAAAACTCAAACATCCAGGGGACCAGACGGGTAACCCAACTGAGCAGCGGACCAAATGGTAACTGGGGCACATAGAGTAAGCACCTGTCCCATCTGCAGAAGTTTCTTTAGGTTCATTCTACTCTCGCCCATGGAAATATCAGCCCAGGATTATCAGATGTAATTTTTTGAGAAGTCAGTAATTTGGAATTTCTTGTGATGTCTTTTATTTAAAATGTGGCAACCAATTCAAATTTTGTATTAACTAACTCATGATAAGGCAAATCCACAACAGGTTGTACTCATGTATAAAGCCATGGTTTATATCCTCTGACTTTGTTTTGAGGGAGGAGATAACCATGAGATTCCAGCCTTAACCTCTCTTCAGAAACCAGTTCAAACCTTCCAAGGCATCATTGCCTCCCCCAGCACAGAAGGTCATACCAAGGGAGAAGGGAAGAAGATACTCAGGAATTGTTTCTGTGGCTCTCTAAAGGGTTCCCAGGTCCATTTGCAGCTCACAGCAGTCCCAGGGATGACTTCATCAGGTCTCATCTTCCCACCCTTGGGATCAGGTGCTATGAGACTGAAGTACGCCCATGCATGAGATTTCATGTTCCAGGATATGTCCCAACCTCCTGGTTCTGTTCTGGGTGGTCCCACTGATCCCATGAGATTAAGCAGTAGAAAGATCCTTCATGCAAAGGCGAGGGATTGTATTTACGAAGCCTGTTGAGGGATTGATTGACTGTGACATTATCTCTCAGGCTGCTCAAGCTCAAATGAGAAATAAATTATCTTGGGAATCAGGTAAGCAAGTAAATGTCACTGACAGAGATAGCCACAAACAAATGCAGAGGGAGGTCCCTCAAGAAACACTGGTGGCAGAGAAAGTCAACATGTTACAATAAGATCATAGCCTCAGTGGATTAAAAGACTATCAAATTCACAAAGGACATGAAGATAGTTTAAGAAATTCTAGTCCAGCAGAGAGGGTGCCCTCTTCCAAGGTTGTATCTTCAATAATTACACAATATTAAAATGGTCTATGGCTAGCATTGCAGGCAGAGTGAAAGGAGTGAACTCACATGTGTTAAACATCTACCGTATTCCATGCATGATGTTTCATATATATCTGTATTTTTAGCAATGAGACACGGTACAAGTCATTTAATCACACTGAGACTGGATTTGCATCTATAGAATAAGAACCTACAGTACCTCTCTTTCAGGTTGATTACACAAAATAAAAGTATGGAAAATCTTTGATGCTGTGCCAGTTACATATTAAGTATCTAATATATCATGGCCATCTTCATCTTATTATCTCAATGGTTCCTCACAACCACCCAGGGGTATTATCTGTATTACATGATGGTGAAAACTTAAGTGTAGGGAAGTTACGTGTCAAAATTGCCAACCCAAAGAGATAGCTAGTATGTCAAGGAATTTGGATTCAAATCTGAATTTGCTCTTAATTCTTTTTTTTTTTATTTCCTTGCTTATTTTTCTTTTTTTCTTTTTATTTCCTTGCCTTTTTTTTTCTTTATTATAGATAAAAATATGCACCATAGATGTGGCCCGACCCATTACCCTCCCTCCACTCAAACCTCCCCCCTCCCTTTCCCTTCCTTGGTCCTTTCCCCATAGTCTTGTGGTATAGTTGGGTTATAGCCTTCATGTGAAAGCTATAGTTTAGCTTCATAGTAGGGCTGAGTACATTGGATACTTTTTCTTCCATT
>CAUYPK010002732.1:0-30680 GCA_963574355.1 Loris lydekkerianus
TATATGTACACCATGGAATATTATGCAGCCTTAAAGAAAGATGGAGACTTTACCTCTTTCATGTTTACATGGATGGAGTTAGAACATATCCTTCTTAGTAAAGTATCTCAAGAATGGAAGAAAAAGTACCCAATGTACTCAGCCTTACTATGAAACTAATTTATGGCTTTTACGTGAAAGCTATAACCCAGTTAAAACCTAAGAATAGGGGAAAGGGGGAAAGGGAGAAGAGGGAGGGGGCGGGGGGTGGAGGGAGGGGTATGGGTGGAATCACACCTACGGGACATCTTACAAGGGTAAGGGTGAAACTCAGCAAATGTGAAATGTAAATATCATGCCACGGTAACTAGGAAAATGCCAGGAAGGCTATGTTGACTATTGGGGTGAAAATGTGTCAAATGGTCTATGAAGCTAGTGTATGATGCCCCATGATCATATCAATGTACGCAGCTATGATTTAATAATAAAAAAAAAAGAAAAAAGAAATACAATGACAGTTTTGAAACAATCATATCAAGTATGAAAATGGGAGCGAGGGAACCCAATTCTAGGAATTACTACTCAAATTCTTAGTGAAAGCTAATCCATTGGCCTTAAATATTATTTTCCTCAATTATTAAGACTACAAAAGATCTAAGACAACTTTCACTCAATGCAGCTGCTCTTTTTGCACCTTCACCTCCTCATTGAGAGTGTAGTTTTGCTTTCTATAAACCTTCTATTTGCTTGGCTTAAGTGGTGCATCTTGAAATTCTTTTCTGCAATGAGCACCAAGAACTTGGGAAAATCTCCACTCGGAAGCTGGTAACATCTTGAAGTGGTGATTTCTTTACTTTGAGTCCAAAATTCAATAAACTATTATCTGATTTTATGGAGATTATTACATTATATATTATTCATTTTTTCCTCAACACTTTTTTTTCCCCTTTGAAAAGTGTTCATTTCCAGAAACTAATAATTCATTGTGAGTTTTTTACATCAGTCAATTTCTTGCTATCATCTTCTTAAAGCTTTGTTTAATGGCCTCCTAAGGGCAACTATATACCGATGGTTCCATAAACTCTATCATAATAAAAGAATTGTGGAAAAATTCAGGTAATAAAAGGATAGCAACATCATAGTTTTCTATTACTCCTTTCTCTGGAAAACTTAGTTGTCCTTACTTCAGCCCTGGTACTTCTTCCTAAAAGTGATATCTCTTGAAAGGAGAAAATCACAATTAAAAGGGAAGGAAATAATGAGTACAAATGACATAGCAGACGTAAACAAGATGATGTTCTGAGAAGTCTAATGAGTAACTTGACTAAACATCAGAAAACCAATGAAACTTATTTTAGTCTTCAAATAAAAATGTAGGTTGCTGAAAAGCTTAGTGCCTCAAACTTTGCTTAATAAAAGAAGTTCAGTGGTATTATTTAAGCCTGGGCTTGTTCCTTTATCTAAATAAAGCATAACTGATAATGCATGTATTTTTTTTCTTATTTCAGAATATCCTAGATCACCTCACTTTAAAAAATCACTGTGTTTACAGAAAAGAAGATATTTTGTTTAAAAACTTGTAGGAGTAGAGTGAATTTTCACTGAATTGATGAATAAGTACTACATGTCAATTTTCTGTAATAGCTGTTCCCAATAAAAATATGTGAGCCACATATATTATTAAGTTTTCTAATAGTTACATTGATATAACAATGAAAAGAGATAGCTAAACTTAGTTTTAATAATACATTTTATTTAATCCAATGTCTGAAATATTATCACTTCCCTAATCAGTATTAAATTTTTAGTGAGCTATTTTACATTTTTGAGTGCTAAGCCTCCAAAATTTTGTGTGCCTTTTATCTTTACAGAATATCTGAATTTGGACAGGTCATATTTCAAGGCCATAACACTCACATGTGGCTAGAGGTTGCTGTATGGGATAGTGAAGACTTATTACAAACAACAGCTAATTATAAAGCTGGTTAAATAAATGAGTCAATGAGAAATAAAGCTGTAACAATTATATGAGATAATAGTACACAAACCTTACACCCTTGACGAAGAAGATGAGACTGACAAAGTAGCTTCCATAAGGTCTATACCAGAAAGAGTATTGGACCAGGAAATAGAAGGCATGAGTTTTAATTATACTTGTGCCCAAACCTATTGTACGTCCAGTCAAATAAGCTGAACTCTAAGTTTTTACCTCTAACAGTAGGAGGCCATACTGGATGATGTCTTTGGCTCATTCTAAAGTGAATACGACCTTTCTGTGGTCAATATCAAAGGTACAAACATTCTAGCAAGAAGAGAAAGCCATTTACATATTTGACCAACCTTGTAAGGAAGGTCCTTACCATGAAAATGTCATACTGTCTGTACCAGGAGGTCTCACAAGGTAGTTATAGCAATCCTATAAAATCTTGGTTAAATCATTGCCTAGGAGCTATCAATACATTAGCTTTTTACACCCAGATATTATATTTTGTCAGTACTGCTGGGACAGCCTCTTTTTTTTTTTTTTTTTTTTTTTTTTTTTTTTTAAATATGATATGGTCTTGCTCTGTTGCCCAGGCTAGAATGCGGTGGCACAATCATGGTTCCCTGCAACCTCAAAAGCCTGGGTTCAACTGAACCTCCTGCCTTGTCTGTCCAAGTAGTTGAGACTGTGGGTACATGCCACTTTGCCTAGCTAATTTTTCTTATTTTTTAGAGACAAATCATGCTATATTTCTCAGGCTGGTCTCAAACCCCTGGGTTCAAAAGGCCCTTCTGCCTTACTCTCTCAAATAGCTGGAATTACAGGCATGAGCCACTGCACTCAGCGCTAGAATAGATCTTTTAAAAGTCATTTCACATTTAACAAGCTAAAATGATGTGTACAAAACCAGATTGATTATTTAACACTGATACACAGGAGAGAAATCAGAATGCTGAAGAGTGCCTGGAAAGCCTCTTCCCTTCATTTGCACTAAGAATGCCAGTGTGTCCATTTAAGTTGAAAAGTAAACATCACGTATGTATTCAAAGTCCACAACTTGATATGACAGGCTAAAATTGTACCTTTCTGATCATAATTTAGGACATCAAAATTAACTAATGATCCTGCCTGCTGCACTCTGATTCCACCACCTTGCTTGTTCAAAGGCTATTGCAATGACTCTTTTACTAAGGGTGAAGAGCACCAGGGCCATTATCAGGAGATGAATGACCCCTATCAGGTGAGTTCAGCTCCAGGACTCCCAAAAGGCCTTGCTAGAACTTTATTAAAACTTTATGACCATGGAAGACTTTTCCTATTAATCTTCTTTTCCTATGCTTTCTCCAGCTCTCACACAAGGGGATCACAGCTGAACGTTATGGTTGTCCAATAGTCTTTACAACATTGCTTTCAAATACAGAGTCCTGTAGAAGTAATGCCTTTTTGTGCTTGCGTGTGATATTGTTACATTACAGAATTACATGCAAATAATGCAAATTATAAATAATGGCATAAATAATGTTCCCTTTTTATAGGCTGGTAATGTGTACCAATCTTTTATCACAATGATCATAAGCATGTAATTCCAGTTTAGTTCTACATGATTGAGAACTTTTAGTAAATTTGGATATTTCTGTTCTAAAAATGTGTGTTTGAGGTCATCATATTTGCAAGTTTATAAGAAGTATTTTGCTGGGTTCCCCAAGTAGCAGACATAAAAAGATGTGATGTGATAGGATTAGTTTTATTATTCTTCAAAATAAAAAATATTAAGATTCCTCAACTGAAAAGATTATATCATAAATCTACTAAACATTAATTTATTTAAATATATTTAAAAATATTTATGCTATGGAACCTACATGTAAATATACAACCTACAATATAGGAATAGTGGAATAAATTAAAAGAAAGATGTCTTGTTCCAATTCTGAGAGATGATAATTTCTTTTATGTAACATACACATTAGAATGTCTATATATTATCTTTATTTCTTCTTACAGTTAAGAGAAATCCATAAAACTAAAATTGTAGAAAGAAAAAGCAAGTAAGAGTGAAATAATTGTGTATGCTTAGCTTAAAATAGAAAAAAATAACCAAATGTAGTAGATGTTTTCAAAAAGTTAAGGAGATGTCATATAAAAAATTGTCAAATTTTTTCAGTATACTTTCATACAACAGAAGAAGAATAAATAGTTGACAGTTGCTAGTAGGAAAGATTTTACTCAATATGATGCAAAATGTTCTCACAAAATGTGTTAATCACTTTAGAGATTAAATTACCTCAATGTAATATAATATTTTAAAGTATAGGTGAATCTCAATTGTGGAAAAAATAGAATATATGTTTTTATTTCCCATACTCTTAGAAATTAGAATATGAATATATTTTATGAAGTTGCACATAAAAATTAATGACACATTAACACAGGAACCAAGGATGAAACTTTTAGCACACAATATCTACTGAAGAAAATCTTCAGCCATTTCTAATATTTAGAAATTTTAGCTGAGGGCTCCAGCCAATTCTTCATGACTTTCCCCAGCGTACTCTATCCCAGTGCAGCTGACACCTTCCCAGAGTTCTACGACCTTTGCCCCCAACTCTGCTGTTTAAATCCTCTGTTTCCTTTAGGACCTACCTCAATTTTTTTCTTTGTACCACTAGCCTGATCGCCTGTGAAAATGTGCAGCATGATTATTCTGTCTGTTACCATCCTCAGAATGGTAGCAGTAAGGAGAGAATTTGAAATTACATCAACACAGGAAAACACTGGGAATATGTATTAGTAATGTATTAGTAACTGAATACCTGAATATGTGTGTGTGTGTGTGTCTGATGACCTTGTAGATAGAAGGCATGCTTCCTTCTGAAATGACATATATTCTGTAGAGAACAAGGGAAACTCCTCATTAATTCCCATCTATTCATAAAATAGTTCTGTATGTTGGCGACAAGGGACACAAAGTTGGGGGTGCTGACTTTTAAGAAAGTCACATTTTAGATAGAGAACATAGGCTAAGCAAATACTACAGTATACTGCTACAGAGTATACTCCTGTATAAAGGGGATCCATAAAAGTTGGCTGATAAAAGCATAGAAATTTCTGTTGTGGCTCAGCATACCTTCTGGTTTTTTCCTTATTCTAAACGTGGCCAGTGCTCTCTATTTTGTTTCAAAGGGGAAGGTGAGAACACTAAAACAAGTTAACATAAAAATCAAGAAACTGAATTCAATACTGCAATTTTGTATAATGGTACTTAGCTGAAAACATCATATGTTAACCCAAATATTACTTAAGGACATACACACACACCCTTCTGAAGGGTCATCAGCAAGAACTATATGGAATTATAGATTTATAACAAGAAGCTCTTAAGAAACTGCCGCATGGAACATGAAAATATTTCAGCATCGAGCCAGCCCTGTTTGGTAGTGACACATCACACTATGAACATCTCAGGGATGCCATAGGCCTGCCCCAGAGCCTGTTTGGAGCAAGCAAACACACAGGACGCATTCTTATCTTCATATAGCATCTGGATGTGTAAAATTATCTCCAAGACATCTCTGACCATCATGATAATTTTGAAGGTGTGTTTTCTAAAGGTCTTATTGGCTTCTTTACAGAGTTGACTGCAGTTGCTTGACTGCTGAACTGGTTCCAGTACTTTTACTGCTGGGGCTGTCAACTTTGATTCATATTAGACTTTATGATTACTACATGGTTCTGTAGTCCACCTCCTCCTTAAGGAGTATTGACAAATCATAACAGAGAATCCATTACCTGTATTTTTAATAAATAAATTAATGTCATTTTCTTCTAAGCAAATTTTGGGTTAATTTTAATGCGTTCCCTTGAACTATGTCTATTACAATTCACTTACTATTCTTCTATCTACCTACACAGTCTCTTGACAACTTTTATCAGTCAGTCTGACATATCACTACTCAGAGACAGTCATCTAATAATTTGCAGATTTCAACATCTAGACTCCTTGTTCAGATCAATTACTAAGAGGCCAAGTTAAATGTATTCTAGGTCAATGCCAAGTAATCTTCTTCCTTCCATTTGGAGAAATACAGCTTATAGATGCTTTTTCCCTGTTTTTTTTTAAAATATCTTTTCTTTCTTAATAATATCTTGGAATTCAAATCAAGATATGGTTCCTGGAAGAGGATGCATACTTGTGTTGAAAAGTTAAGTAAGGGTAATATTGATAACCAATCTGAAGTCCCTATTCTATAATCATCTTTGGTGAATAATTACCAGTTTCTCATTACCCACAATTTGTTTAGTGACTAGCTCAGAAACATTAACACCTAAAAGTGATAGATACAAGTACTTCTTGAAAATAAGCATCCTAAATTTTCTCTCTTGGGGGAGGGGCAAGATGGCTGACTGGAGCCAGCCTTTGACAGAAGCTCCTGTCCAGAGGGAAGGATAATGTCCAGAAAGTACCCAATTAAGCTAAAGACTGGGACCCAAGCCAAGAGAGAAGAGTGATAACTGCAGGTCACCTCTGCTGAGGCAAGCTGCAACTCCAAGAAAGCAAACTTCAGGTACAAAATTCATCCTAAATAAAAAGTGTCCATCCCCTCCCCCAAGAAAGGTTTTTTTTTTTTTTTTTTTTTTTTTCTGTTTGCTCCTGTAGGTTTTCTACAGGCCAGCAGTGAACTGAGGACTTCTTATCTCACCCCATGGGTGAGAGCTGTAGGAAGTGGGGACTACTTCCCCAGAGGGACCCAGTTGTGACCCTGAGCACTCTCTTGTCAGGCAGGAAAATTGAACTAACATTTTCCCTGCCATTCTGAACTTCCAGTCTACCCCACTTGCCTGACAATCCAGAATCCTAACCCCTGCAGTGACTGTGGAGGAAGCTCATGAACAGCGCCCCCCACCTTATCAGACAAAGAGCCCAGTGCCCCACCCACCAGAGCTGCACCCTCCCCCCCTCACTAGAACCACCTGCCCCACACCCTACCCTGCTGGACCCTCTGTGAGTTGTCCCTGCCAGATTCATGGAGAAAGCACTCTCCTTGCCCAAGTCATTGAGCACCCTGCACTGCCAGAACCATGTGCAGGGTCCCCTGCCCTGCTGCTGGATCTATGTGCCCTGCACTCTCAGATTAGCTACTACAGCCAACTCACTGGCTGTGGCATCGCTTGGGAGCTGCACAGGGTCACTTCCCACAAAGATTCAGCAGCAATAAAGCAATCCTGCTGGGGTCTAATCTTGGAGAGACACCTCTCAAACTCTGAGGACTGCCATAGGAAACCAGACCTCGCTATGTGGGGATACTGTTGCTATAGAGCTGCTAGGGCAAAGGCGGTGGCTGAGGGAGAAAAGCATTTGCTGACTTGGTATCCTCAGAATTTGACTGAGTTCAGGTGGAACACTCCCCAGTGGCTACTAAGTACCTGAAGCAGTCAGGCCTCAGCTCTCCCAGCTAGCTGGTGGTAGAGGGTAGTGGCCGGGCCAAGGAGGAACTGACCTTCCTTTGACTCTATACAGGTGCACAGCCCCGGCACATCTGCTTATTGGAGACCTCAGCCCTGTGGGGTCACCAGTGACTGGGTGTGAAAGAAGAGCAAAGTAGAGAAAGAGACACAGCCTCCTGGTCCAACTCTGCTACTGGGTGAAAGTAGAGCACTGGAGTGAGCCAAATTTGAGCAGCCAGTAGATCTCTGCCATTTAGTTGCTGGAGACCTTTCAAACTTTCCCACTTGAGAGTTCATACTGACTAGGTCAATTGGTTTGGAACTCCTAACCTGGGACAATCACACAAGACCCTCGTGGATAGTTCCCTGGTTGTGTGGTAATGGAAAGGGTTGATTTTACTCTTCCAGTTGTTGTCTGTGGTGGGTGGGGTGTCTTAATTGCTTGTATTTCTCTGCAGCTAAGACTTCAAACCAGAGCCACTGATTGACTAGGACCACAACTGAATATAAGACACAGTCACCTAACTCCACCATACCAAACAGGTTTCCTCAGGTTCAGACTATAATACTGTGAAGGTCCTGTGCAAAGCTGTAGGGGGAAAAGCTGTAGTCACCAGTCCAAGATCTTTGACAAAGGGCTGGTTACCCACAACTTCAGGAGCTCCCAATCCAATTTCACCTTATCTGCCCATCTAGCTAACTGGCAACAAACAATCATGAGGCAGAACCAGTGGACAAACCCTGGCAACATGAAAAATCAGAGTAGATAAACTCCCCCAAGGAACAGTATGGCAGACAAAGCACATGATCCCATTCATAAACAAATGGTTGAGATTTCAGAAATCGAGTTTAGAAAATAGATAGCAAATAAAATCAACATAATGGAGGTAAAGATGGAATTAGAATTTCAAGAAGTAATTCAAAAGATGTTTCAAGAATTCAATGAATTCAAAGACAAAATCACCAAGGATTTTGACACATTAAAGCATGAACTTGCAGCCCTCAAAGATCTGAGTAATACAGTAGAATCCCTCAGTAACAGCATGGAACAGGCAGAAGAAAGGATCTCTGACATTGAAGACAAAGCTTTTGAACACTCCCAAATGCTCAAAGAGGAAAAAAAGGGGAGAACAAAAATGGATCATTGTCTCTGAGAGCTCTGGGATAATTTGAAGAGATCTAATATTCGCCTTATAGGAATTCCTGAAGGTGACAAGATTACTTCAAAGGATACAGATGCTCTTTTTCATGAAATAATCAAAGAGAATTTTCCAGACATGCCAAGAGATTCTGAAATTCAGATAGCAGACAGTTTCAGAACACCAGCATGACTCAACCCAAATGAGAAATCTCATAGACACATTATAATTAGCTTTGCTAAAGTTAATATGAAGGAGAAAATTCTACAAGCAGCCAGATGTAAGAAAATCTTAACCTACAAGGAGAGACATTAGAATGACTAAAGATCTATCTCCTGAAACATTTCAAGCTAGAAGATGGTGGTCATCAACCTTTAATCTCCTTAAACAAAATAACATTCAACCCAGGATCCTGTATTTTCATTTATGATGATGAAATTAAATACTATAATGACAGGCACATGTTGAAGAAATTTTCCATAACTAGATCAGTTATAATTCAGAGAAATGGAAACCAGAAAAAAGCAGGTGTTGCAATTTTATTCACAGATACAATAGGCTTAAACTAACAAAAGTAAGGAAAGATAAGGATGGCCACTTCATATTTGTTAAGGGCAACATTCAACATGATGAGATTTCAATAATTAATATTTATGCATCCAACCAGAATGCACCTCAATTTATGAGAGAGACTCTAACAGACATGAGCAATGTGATTTCCTCCAGCACCATAATAGTCAGATATTTTAACACCCCTTTGGCAGTGGTGGATATATCCTCCAATAAGAAGCAAAGCAAAGCAAAGTAATTTTAGTCTTAAACTTAACCATCCAACAATTGCATTTAACAGACATCTACAGAACATTTTATCCTAACAAAACTGAATGCACATTCTTCTCATCAGCCCATGGATCATTCTCCAAAACTGTCACAAGTCTATCCTCAGCAAATTTAAAAGAATAGAAATCATTCCTTGTATTTTCTTGTACCGTCATGGAATAAAAATTGAACTCAGTAACAACAGATATCCACATACTCATATACAAACATGGAAACTAAATAATCTCATGCTGAATGATAGCTGGATTATAGATGAGACTAAAAAGAAAATTACCAAATTTTTGGAACAAAGCAATAATGAAGACATGAGTTATCAGAACCTCTGGGATACCACAAAGGCAGTCCTAAGAGGGAAATTTATAGTGTTGCAAGCCTTCCTCAAAAGAACAGGAAGAGAGGAAGTTGACAACTTAATGGGAGATCTCAAGCAACTGGAAAAGGAAGAACCTTCCAACCCTAGACCCAGCAGAAGGAAATAAATAACTAAAATTAGAGCAGAACTAAATGAAATTGAAAACAAAAGACTCATACAACAGATCAATCAATCAAAAATTTGGTTTTTTGAAAAGGTCAATAAAATAGATAAACCTTTGGCTAACCTAACCAGAAGCAGAAGAGTAAAATCTCTAATTTCATCCATCAGAAATGATAAAGGCCAAATAACAACAGGTTCCTCAGAACCTCAACAAATCCTTAACGAATATTACATAAAACTCTATTCTCAGAAGTATGAAAATCTGAAGGAAATAGATCAATACTTGGAAACACACCACCTTCCTAGACTTACTTAGCCAGAAAGAAGTGGAAATGTTGAACAAGCCTATAACAAGGTCTGAAATAGCATCAACTATAAGAAATATCCCCAAAAAGAAAAGCCCATGACCAGATGGCTTCACATCAGAATTCTACCAAACCTTTAAAGAGGAACTAGTACCTATATTACTTAACCTTTTCCAAAACATAGAAAAAGAGTAATACTTCCCAACACATTCTATGAAGCAAATATCACCCTGATTCCCAAACCAGAAAAAGACGCAACAAGAAAAGAAAATTATAGACCAATATCTCTAATGAATATTGATGCAAAAATATTCAATAAGATCCTACCAAACAGAATCTAACAACAAATCAAAGAAATTATACATCACAACTAGGTGGGTTTTATCCCAAGGTCCCAAGGATGGTTTCATATATGTAAATCCATAAATATAATACATCACATAAACAAATTAAAAAACAAAGACCATATGATTATTTCAATGAATGCAGAAAAAGCTTTTGATAATATCCAGCATCCTTTCTTGATCAGAATGCTTAAGAAAATAGGTATAGAAGGAACATTTCTTAAACTGATAGAGGTTATCTACAGCAAATCCATAGTCAATATCATATTGAATGAAGTAAAATTTAAATCATTTTCACTCAGATCAGGAAGCAGGCAAGGATGCCCATTGTCTCCACTGCATTTCAACATTGTAATGGAAGTCTTAGCCATCTCAATCAGGCAGGAGAAGGCAATCAAGGGGATCTAAATAGAACCAGAAGAGATCAAACTGTCACTGTTTGCAGATGATATGATTGTATATCTGGAAAATCCCAGGGACTCAACTAAAAACTCCTAGAAGTGATCAAGGAATACAGCAATGTCTCAGGATACAAAATTAACACTCACAAATCTGTAGCCTTTATATACAACAACAATAGTCAAGAGGAAAAAAACAATCAAGGACTCTATTCCCTTTACAATGGTGCCAAAGAAGATGAAATATCTGGGAGTGTATCTAACTAAGGATGTGAAAGATCTCTATAAAGATAATTATGAAACTCTGAGAAAAGAAATAGTTGAAGATGTTAACAAAGGGGAAAATATACCATGCTCATGGCTGGAAAGAATCAACATTGTTAAAATGTCTATGCTATCTAAAGCAATCTACATATTTAATGCAATTCCTATTGAGCACCTTTGTCATACTTTAAAAACCTGGAAAAATTAGTACTTCATTTTATATGGAAGCAGAAAAAACCTCAAATAGCCAAGACATTACTTAGAAATAAAAACAAATCAGGAAAATCACGCTTCCAGACTTCAGACTATACTATAAATCGATAGTGATCAAAACAGCATGGCACTGGGCACAAAAATAGAGAGGTAGATGTAGGGAACAGAACTGAAGACCAAAAGTGAGCCCAGACACTTATCATCATTTGATCTTTGATAAGCCTATAAAAAATATAAATTGGGGGAAAGATTTCCTATTCAACAAATGGTGCTGGGTGAATTGGCTGGTGACCTGTAGAAGACTGAAACTGGACCCACACCTTTGTCCTCTAACAAAAATTGACTCTCACTGGTTAAAGGACTTAAACTTAAGACATGAAACTATAAAAATTTTTGGAGAGTGTGCAGGGGAAGCACTTGAAAAAATTGTCCTGGGTGAATACTTTATGAGGAGGACACTTGGGGCAATTGAAGCAACATCAAAAATACATTACTGGGATCTGATCAAATCAAAAAGCTTCTGCACTGCCAAGAACACACTAAGTAAAGCAAATAGACATTCCTCAGAATGGGAGATGATTTTTGCAAGTTATATTTCCAATAAAGGTCTAATAACCAGAATCCACAGAGAACCCAAACTTATTAATAAGCAAAAAAACAAGTGATTCCATTTCATTTTGGGCAAGAGACATGAACAGAAGCTTCTCTGAAGATGGGCGCATGGTCTACAGACACATGAAAAAATCCTCATCATCTTTAATAATCAGACAAATGCAAACCAAAACTACCCTGAGATACCATCTAACTCCAGTGAGAGTAGCCCACATCACAAAATCCCAAAACTACAGATGTTGGCGCGGATGTGGAGAAAAGGAAACACTTCTGCACTGCTGGTGGGAATGCAAGCTAGTACATTCCTTTTGGAAGGAAGTTTGGAGAATACTCAGGAATCTAAATGTAGACCTGCCATTTGATCGTGCAATTCCTCTTCTAGGTGTATATCCAAAGGACCAAAAATCATTTGACAATAAGAATATTTGCACCAGAGTGTTCATTATAGCTCAATTCATAATTGTCAAGTCATGGAAGAAGCCCAAGTGCCCATTGACCCATAAATGGATTAATAAATTGTTGTATATGTATACCATGGAATACTATGCAGCATTAAAAAAATCAAGACTTCAGCTCTTTTATGTTTACATGAATGGAGCTGGAAAATATTCTTCTTAGTAAAGTATCTCAGGAATGGAAAAAAAAATATCCAATGTACTCAGTACTACTGTGAAACCAATTTATAATCACTCACACTTACATATAAAAAATGAAACACAACTATAGCCTAGGATGAAGCAGGAAGGGGGAGGGTCAATAGAGGGAGGGTTAGTAGGGGGAGCACCTACGGAGCACATTGCATTTACAAGTTGGTTCTATCAGGTGTAGGACACAAATGTCTTAATACTGTAATTGGGTAAAGGAGGTGAAAGCTATGTTGATTAGTAGGATGTAAGCACTCCAATTTGTACAAATAATCAACATATCAAATCCCATAATGGCATAAATGTATTTATGATCTACGTACAAATGACTTAATAAAAAAAAAAAGAAAATTTCTCTTATATCTTGTATTACATTAGCTAATATGCCCTTTTCTTTTCTTTCTTTTTTTTTTTTTTTATAAATTTCAGATTAATATGAGTATATGCCCTTTTCTAACTGTATAATGGCAAGGAGTATGTGACTGAATTAAAGTAATCACTTAGTCAATCACAAATGATTTGGGCCATAAAAGTTATATATGAAGCTTACATTTTTCAAAAAAATATGAAAATTTGTCTATGAATTATTTCAAAGTTAAAGGAAAAATGGCTTTCATATGGGCAAAAAAATGATGATAATATTTGAATGATTAAATATTCATCTTTGTAGGAGTTTGAAAAGTATTAATCTTACATTGAAATATTATTAAGTAACTCATATTAGAAAATATATAATTTTAACATCCTTGATTGAATTAGACTTGGTTGGATATCTTGTAACATCTTTTAAAAGAAAATTTCTAATATTAATGAAGATAAATGATACCAACACTTATTAAAAACTATTTAAATTTCCCTCAAGATTTCCTTATGCTCTGATCATTGATTTTTTTTTGTTTCCTTTCAAAGGGTAGAAATCAAAGTTGCCATAGAGTAGGCATATAGCTCTTTATAACTCTTGTTACACATGGTGATTTTAACTTTTAGTTAGTTTGATGAGTCATAATACTTATGAAGTATTATTTCTCTTCCTAGGAATATATAAGAAAAATTCACCACAAGACTGCTTCTTTTCCAGAAGGAATATCACTGGGTCAAAAAAGAATGATGTCTTAGGGATTCACAAGATGGAAAATAGTAGTTTAGATAAGGACCTTTATAGGTCAAATGGTCTAGTCATGCAATAAGTAAACCCACTTAACTTAGGCTTACTCATAATTTATCAAGAAAGTTGATCATGTGTTTATATTATAGTAGAATAAAAGTTAATGTTTGATGACATCTGGTTTCCTAGCAAGATAATTTGAGAAATGCTGAATTAAGGAATGGATAAATAATAATAACAAAAGAAGGAATCAGGTTAGGAGTTTTTAAAGGTTGGGTCTCTATAAGTAGAAGCTGAGACAGGGTTTGGAATCCCAGGTATTTATTAGGTTATCAACACCTGTGAAAGGAAGGTAGGAGCAGGATTGAGCAAAAGGAGTAGCTGAACTAGGCCTGAAGGTCACTAGCCCCAGCTGATGGAGAACTCTGAGATGCATCATCAGAATTGTCCCACGTTAAGTCAGAATTGCTGAGCCTTTATACCTTCCCCTTGTTCCATCAGAAAATGTGGACTTCTTGAGAAAATGGTGCAACTCAGGCAGAAATTGATGGAGATGAAGCTGGAAGCTGTTTGCCAACTGCCCTCTCTACAACTGGGCAGCATGTCCTTCCTTGTAAAGGAATCCAAGGTTCCTGGGGTGCCGGAATGTCCTCTTCTCCATATACATCCAGAGAGCTGCTCCCCTAGGATTTCTGTGGGCTTCAAGAAAGAAGACAGAGAAAGTGGTGGTCCTTGCAAACAGAGATACCAAAATATGTGTTCCTTTTCAGATTGTAATTGAAACAAATGCATTGGCCAAATCAACGCAGTTTTATGCTCTGTAACTAAATGAGAGCTCTTGATGTATTTCCTGGCAAAAGTGCACCATCTCTGTAAAGCAGAACATGTATCCCTTCAGAGAACAATTTACAAGTTCAGAAAGTGCAAAGTCCCCAGTGGCTCATCAGGAGTGAAGGTAAATGAGATCACTTCCATTTCCAGCACCATCCGGACTTGCCTCTTTATCCAATGGGGATATAATGCCATATACCAATATTTTAGTGGATATACTGCTTCCTGGAGGAAGTTACTCCACCTTAAAGAATAATTTCTCTTCTCTGATCCCTCATCTATACCTTCAGAGCCATTTCCACACTCCAGCAGGCCAGCAGCTTCTGAGTAGTGGAGTAAGTGGTACATCTCGTCAATCCTGTGGTCATTGCTAACTCCCACACATTCTTTGCTGCAAAGTGTTTCCTTGATCTGATATGGATTCCCATGCCAATAGATCAATTGCTGCAGAAAACTTTTTAGATAGTTGTACTTGCTGAGGTTTTATGGGCAAGTAAGGGAAATCAATACCCATAATAAGTATCTATTCCTACGAGAACAAATGTTTGAACCTTCCAGAGTGGAAGCTGCCCATTTGGTTTCCTCAAGAAACTGCACCATAAGGGCAGCTAAGAGCTGTTCTCTGTTACTGGTAGGTGGACATCAGGTGTTAGCAATATCTACATCATCCTTGAGAATCAGACGCCCATGGTTTGGGGGCCATGCATGGATTTTTATATTTCCCACCGCAGTTGCTTCATTTATATGCTTCATTTATCTACCATATTTGAGTTGGCTATTGACATAAATCACTGACAGTATCAGATGTTTATTTAGAGCTCTTCCATGGTGTATATGGGGTATACATGTATATAAACATCTTCATACATCATGCCTACTCCTATATGTTTATTCACAAGATCCACTTATCCATGATCTTGCAGGGTTTTTTTTCTACCTAGGGCCCTGATCCATTTTTCAGGCCATTCACTACTACCCATTAGTACATATATATTCTGACTTCTTTCTCAACACAAAGTGGATGACCAGTGCCATTACCCAAAGATAACCCCACTGGAAGGATTCACAGCAGTCTTTCAAGGCCATCCCTAAGTGAGACTATAGTGTAACTAACATTTATTTGTGGCCCACATCAGTGTATTGAACAAATACACTTATAATTAAAGCTTGAGCTTTATTCTCTTTCAGCTGGTCAGCTGGAGACACTGATATGACCACAGCTGTGAGCTGAGAGACAGGGACTAGTCCATAAGGGTTGATGCCACTGGGGTCTGGGTTTCCAATTTGTGCAGATTTCTTATGTTCTGTAGTCCTTCTTATGTGTACTTTTGGAAATACCTCTGCCATCTTACACGTAATTTCTTCTAGGCCCACATAAGCTTATAATTTTTTGGCTGGCAGACCCATCTCTGGATGGGCAGTTGCAGACCCATGGTCATTTGATGATTCATGGTCATTCTATTTCTAATAGGGCCCAGTAGTGTTCTACAAGTTGTTTTTTAGAAATGTATGCAATGCAATCATCTCTTTTATTTCGTATAATGTTGCTCCAGAACTTTTAAGGTTTCTCTAAAGGTGTATGATTTTCTCTGGTGAACAGCATAACCTTGTTCCAAAATCCCAGAGCAGTCCCTGTGATTCTCCAACTGGAATTTGCCACACCTTCTCTACGGCATCTTTTCTAGCCACAGTATCTTCCACACCCCAGAGTCTGCAAAATTATATAACTCTTGTGTCAGGATTACTATCACTGCAACCTGGATCTGTGGCAGGGCCTTTTCCTTCTCTGGCGTCTTTTTATAGCTGGCTGCATTTCAGTTCGTTCATTTAATTTCATTCAGTAAGTGGGCTAGAGCAGTACTTTTAGGTGTGTAGTGTGCTGCTACAAGAATCTGAAGAAATATACCGGTACTGTTCTTTTTGTTATGGCAGGATGTGCAAATAGCAATAATTTTTCTCATTTTGTAAGATGATTCACTGGGCTTTTAAAGGTTTTATGGATATGATGGCTTCTTCATACTGTGGTGTGCATGTGTCTTCTTGAGACTTTTCACATTGTCTTGCTCACTCGACCTGATTAATATAATGCCATTGATGTAATGAACTGATGTAATGTTCTGTGGGGTATCTAGTTGGTTGCAATCTCTGCAGACTGTGCTATTAGAGGGGAGGGGTGGGGGGAGAGTTTACTTAGCACTGGGAAAAAGCTACAAATATATACTATTGTATGTTTCATATGAATGTGAATTGTGTATGATCTTTTCAGACTGAGATAGAAATTAATGTCTTCATTAAAATCAAAGGCCATGTATTTTTCTCTTAAGGCCATATTAATCTTCTCTAGCCAGAAAACCATGTGACACAGTGGCTTTAATCAGGTAATAATTGATTGAATTTAGGTAATCTTCATTATTGTACATAATCCATTCATTTTCTGTGGGGGCCAGAATGGTGAAATAAATGGGGAAATGTTAGGGACCTCCACCCTTACTTTATTTAGATCAGTTATAGGGAGCATAAATCTCCATCATCCCTTCCTGAATGCATAATTAGTTGTGATTCATTATTTTAGCTGGGAATGGGGCAGATTCAAAGGCCTTCCCTTGACTTTTTCAGTATTATCTCTTATGCCATAGGCCAAAAAAAAACCAATGTGGAACTTGTGTCAACTGCCAAATATGTAACTCCAAAATATATATGTGGAGACTAGGGAAGTGTCACTGTACGGGTCTGTGGGCCCAGCGCAGCCACTAAGTTGATTATGACCTGAACTCGATTTATTACTCATCCTGCACATGACGCCTCTCTTGTATGGGTTCTAGTGATGGTGAAGATTCTGGCTACTAGTGCCAGTTTGGACCCTGGGTCCAACATTCTTTAGGTATCCAAATATCCTTCTTTTATAAATTTACAGTTACCTGAGTAAGCATTGGAAAAATAATAGAAAAATTATTACTGTGTATACATACCGTTGATCTTTATCCTTAGGAAATATGAAAAATTTTCAGAAAACGAGCTCCACATGTGAAAACAGGTTCATTCCAAAATTGGACAAGAAAAGATAATTTTATTGGATTGATTTCCATCCACTACTTATTGATTCTTACGTCTTCTGTGGGTAGATGTACCTATTTTTCCCTTAGGTAAATGGTTTCCTTTTAATCATGTTAGTAACTTTATACAAATCATGTTTGGCTGTCACTGTGAACTCAGGTCATTACATTAATCGTAATACCTTCCCATTTAATGATTAAGCAACACCACCTACCCTCTACTATGTCAAGCTCATACCATCCTTAATTATATCATGAGACAGGTTCTTTTACAGCCTCTGATACCATCAACACTGGTATAATGGAGGGGTGTATGGCACACTTCCTTTCAATGTAGGGGTGAAGGTCTCAACTTTAACTTGAACTTCACCTTACAAACTGTGTAGCCTAATTGTATGTACTGTTCCAGTGAGGCAAGATTCCTAAATATGTACCTGTGAGGCTATACTAAAATATTACATTGTTACTAAATAAAAATCACAGCATGTTAAATTAAAAAAATAAAAAAACACTGCTGGAGAGAGGAGGCTATCACTAAAATTTTTAGTGATGTTGATTGTCCTCTCACCATTGCATTCTTTTTGATTTTGGTATGTGGCGTGTCCTCTAGACTACAACCATCTGGAGGACTTGGGGCACAAACATATATTCATACCCCATGTTTGCTCCTTTTAATCACTTTCTTTACTATTTTCAATGGCAATTCTGTGCTTCGACTTCCCTCATGTAGACCATCACTTTTTCTATGAGTCTAAATGTTATCCTAGTAGCATGCTTCCCTGACTCCTCGCCAAATGTTAAGTCTAGCATATTCTAGCTGCTTCCTCAACTAAATATATATGTTTTCTGAACTAACTGTGCATTCTGATAATTTTTATCAGATTTCAGTCTCCCTTTACTTTTCTGGCTACTGACATTACCAGCTGGCTAGATCTTGCAACTACTTGGTGATATACTCTGCTTTTTCCCATATCCGGTCTAGGAATGCTACTTTATAAATTAACTCCTGTTATTGGCAAGTAGCTATGGGGAGAAGGGATGTCAAATCTTGAGAAGGTGACTTGTATTTTCTTTCATTATGAGGATAAGAGATGGTGTGTGTGTGTGAGTGTGTGTGTGTGTGTGTGTTTGTGTGTGTGTGTAATGGGGAAACAGGGCATTTCTTTAGGTTCTGTTTGGGTGGAGACCAGGAAGTGAATATACATATAAGAAAATCCACTCAGATGTCACCATCCTATCTAAGGCCACCCACACAAATGTGAAAATTTCAAAATTTCCAAACCAAGGTCCTGACCTTGGCATAGGACACCTGCCTTTGATTCACATTTAGTTGTGCATTTTAGTCACTCAGGCAATTAAATCATGGGCATGGTCTTCCACACTTTCTTTTCTTCTGCTGCAAGCGTTTCTTTAATGTAGCCAAGGAGATCATTTGGTTTTCAGACTTGTTCTCAATTGCCTGTTATTTGCCATCACCTATTCTTTACTTTTCTGTAGTGCATCAGTAACATTTAGAAATAGTCATTTGGTATTATTACTAAAACTCACTAGCACATCCCTTCCTCCACTACTATCCCAACTCACCTCTGTTAAAGTCAGCTGGACTGACAGCTTGTGTAAAGGACAATTGGTGTTACCCCCATCAACAGTGATGAGTTTTTATCCAATGGGGCACTGAAGAATTTGAAACCCCAACTTATGTTGCCCACTTTCTTAGACTAGCCCTGATACTACTATCTCAATTTGGGTTTCTCTGAAGTTGAAGCTGACACAGTATAGGGTGTGAGAAGTTTATTATAGATCAATATCTGTGAAAGAAAGGAGAAGAAAATGTACTGGACAGAAAAATAGTGATCAAGCCACCCCAGATTCTCAGTGGGGGGGATTTTGAGTGATTATTGGATGTCTGAGTTGTCCCACATCAGGCTGAGGTGTTTCGGTACAGCTGAGATAGACCCTTACAGCCATGACATATGGAAGTCATCCACCAACTGCACTATGTATCTGAGTGACTAATTACTTTGTGGGAAGATCTGGGTGGTGCAATGTCATGTTTACCACAGGGGTAGAAAAAGTCCTCTAAAGGAAATTCTACCTTTACTTTTTGTTTTATGTAAAAGCCAGAGTTAAACAAATCTAGACAGATGAGAAATTATCTTAATTCTAAAGGACTTTAGTAAAGAAAATTCTAAAGCTTTCCTATAATTTTTATTTCAAAACTAGGCTAAGGCAAAACTGTGATAGCTTGGAGAAAGAAACTTTTTGACAATCTGTTCAGGAAACATTTATTTTTCTTCTTGGGGATACAGAGAATTATAGGGCTGAATACACTGTGTGTGTAATTCACTGGATTCTTATTGTTAGGTCAACCATCCTAGCGAGCTAAACACTCTATATGCCCAGAGATAATCTTTCTTTTAAGGACAGTTAAGTTTCTGCCCTACTAGTAGGTAACAGCCCTTCCCAAAGGGAACACATATTTTGTGCAGAGAAAATTGTCAAAGAACCAAAAATAAGTTTACTTAAAATGTTGGATTATATAAATTTCCATGTGCTTTCTTATCTTTCTGCTTTTGATGTTAGTCTCAAGTATTTTATATTATTGTTTAATTCAAAATAAAGGCAATTTGAAAAAATACTTACTTCTAGTTATTCAAAAATCATACTCCACCATCCTCTTAGGGAAGATGTTTTTGTTAAGAATTTGTGGATGATTGGAAAGATATATGGAGAACACTTAGAGATCTAAAAATAGATCTTCCATTCAATCCTGTAATTCCTCTACTGGGCATATACCCAGAAGACCAAAAATCACATCATAACAAAGATATTTGTACCAAAATGTTTATTGGAGCCCTATTCATAATTGCTAAGTCATGGAAAAAGCCCAAGTGCCCATCGATCCACGAATGGATTCATAAATTGTGGTATATGTACACCATGGAATATTATGCAGCCTTAAAGAAAGATGGAGACTTTACCTCTTTCATGTTTACATGGATGGAGTTGGAACATATTCTTCTTAGTAAAGTATCTCAAGAATGGAAGAAAAGGTATCCACTGTACTCAGCCCTACTATGAAACTAATTTATGGCTTTTACATGAAAGCTATAACCCAGTTATAACCTAAGAATAGGGGGAAGGGGGAAAGGGAAGGGAGGGAGGGTGATTGGTGGGATTACACCTGCAATGCATCTTACAAGGGTATATGTGAAACTTAGTAAATGTAGAATGTAAATGTCTTAGCACAATAACTAAGATAATGCCAGTGTGATGAAAATGTGTCAAACGATCTATGAAGCTAGTGTGTGATGCCCCATGATCATATCAATGTACACAGCTATGATTTAATGAAAAAATAAAAATAAAAATAAAGAATTTGTGGATGAGGTTTTATAAATATTATTTCACTGAGTGGCATTTTGTATAAGGCAGAAATTGTTGTGATTTTTGATTCTTTGTGATTCAATAGCACCCAAGAAGTTCTCCTTTGTTCAGTTCAGCCCAGAGTTTAATGTCACTACTATGTGGCAGAAGTTATATTAGGGAGTGAGAATACAAAAATAAGTAAGAAATATTGTTAACACCTTATTAGCTGCTTTAATTTCATACAGTTTGAAATAAACTTGGCTTTTATGGTGCAAGAGAGTGTAAATGGTCCCCTGGCACTCTCTCATTAGGAGACTTCTATGGAAGGAATAAGAAAACCTCATTACCTTATTTTATATATTTTATACTTATCTTTGTACAAGATCCCTGTGAATGTAATCAAATGTGAATCCCTGTTATGTCTCTTAAGAGCCCTAGAATTGTGAAGAATGTTTTTGAGCATTGGCTTCAACTACATTTAGCCCTTAGTGAGAGTCAGCCTAGCAATGGGTAGATCTAAAGCCTGGTCCTCTTAAGGCTTAATTTAATATATTGGGGGACTAACTGAAAAGCAATGGTGGGAGACTTTGTGACCAAACCCTCACTAGCCCCATCTTGGTAGGATAGTGCAGCTGTATGGAGGATGCCTTGAACCAGAGCCTCTCTCAAAAACAAATGCAAATATTAACAGTATTACATGAATTCTACCATATATTTTTTACCTTTTTATGTATTATGACTTAATAAACCTATTTGTGGGAGGTTTTGAGTCATTGGCATTACTGAGTTTTCTATCTGTAGCTACACACAGATATAAAAAATGAAAAATAAATCATTCATGCACTTTTTCTAGTCTCGGAGTCTGACTGATTAGCATCTTCAAATGCTATCAGAGTTGATTGAAGAACACTGAGAATAAAGGTGTAGGTGGTTCAGGTATGATTATTATTCGCACTATGAACTCTAAATTTTTTTTTTTTCAGGTTTAACAGAAGGAAGAGCCTAAAGGAAAATGTAGGTCAAGTGCTTTTATCCCCTGCAACTTTCCAAAGAGCAATCACAAAAATCACAGTGACTGACATTGATTTTCAATGATGGAAAGAGAAGACCTGTGGGTCAAAAAGCAATGGGCAAGTATTTTTAAGAAGCATTTTTAAATACATAGCAGCACACATCAGATTTCTTTAAAATTAGAAATACATTTGATTGATTTTGGCTAATTTGATTTGGCTTATTGGATTTGGCTTTTGATGTTACTATTTCTCGCAATTATTCTCTTAGCACCACAGGGAGAAAAGAAAAAATTGAGAAATGTTTGTAAGGTACCATGTCTAATATGCACTAATTCTCTAACCCATAACCCTTCATAAAACAATAATTTTCTAAACCTGTTGATGTTTAATGGGTTAGAAATACTTTGTTCATTAGTATAATCATTATGACATCAGATTCCCTTAGTCTTTTGTTTATATACTATACATTATTTTTTTAAATAATATATAATTGTTTGGAGTACTCCCTGTTATCTCAAAATCAGATATGTTTGTTACCTAAACTTTTCCTATATTCCAAGAACAATGTTATTTTGATTGGAACAGTATTTATTTAATTAATTTTATAACTAAATATCTAATGACACTTCCTATATTATTAGAATTGGGGATGATACATCTTAAATGTTAATGCCAACACATTGTAAAATGTTAGATGTATGACTAGCTCACGTATAAGTATGACTAGAAAAGTACAGGTACAACTATTTTATTATACTTCACTTTACTGCACTTGGCTGACATTACAAATTTTATAAATTGGAGTTTTGTAGCAACCCTGCATCCAGTAAATCCATTGGTACCATTTTTTCCAATAGCACATGTGCTCATTTCCATTCTCTGTGTCACATTTAAGTAATTATTTTAATGTTTCAACCTTTTTCATTATTGTGTATATATATATATATATATGTGTGTGTGTGTGTGTGTGTGTGTGTGTGTATATGTATATATATATTTTTTGAGACAGAGTCTTACCATGTTGCCCTTGGTAGAGTATGTTGGTGTCACAGCTCACAGCAACCTCCAACTCTTGGGCTTAAGTGATCCTTTGCCTCAGCCTTTCAAGTAGCTGGGACTACAGGTGCCTGCCACAATGCCCAACTGTTTTTTGTTGCAGTTGTCATTTTCCAGCTGGCCTGGATGGGGTTTGAACCTGCCAGCCTCAGTGTATGTGGCCATTGCTGCAACCACTGTGCTATGGGTGCCAAGCCTTTTTCCCTGTTATTGTACATGCAAGTTGATCTGTAATTCATGATCTTTGATGTTACTATTGTAACTGTTTCAGGAAACCCTGAACCACAGAAGATGACTAACAATAAATGTCATGGGTTTACTGACTGCTCCACCAACCAGACGCACCCTTATTCCTTTCCCTCTCCTTCAGCGTCCTTATTCCCAGAAACACTACAATATTTAAGGGAGTCCAATTAATAACACTACAATGGCCTATAGTTGTTCAAGTAAGAGAAAGAATAGAATATCTCTCACTTTAAGTCAAAAGCTAGAAATGATTAAGTGAGGAAGGCACATTAAACCCCAATCTAAGTCAAAATCTAAGCTTCTTATGCTCACTTAGCCAAATTGTTAACGCAAAGGAAAAGTTCTTGAAGGAAACGAAAAGTGATACTCCAGTAAACAGAAATGATAAGAAAGAGAAGCAGCCTTATTGCTGATATAGAGAAAGTTTGAACAGTCTGGATAGGAAATAAGACCAACCACAATATTTCATTGAGCCAAAGCCTAATCTAGAGCAAGAATCTAAATCTCTTCAAGGAGGAGAAAGGTAAGGACACTGCAAAAGAAAAGTTTGAGGCTGGCAGAATTTATTTCATTAAGTTTAAGGAAAAAGGTTGTCTCTAAAATTGCAAGATGAAGCACCAAATACTGATGTAGAAGCTTTAGCAAGTTATCTGGGAGATCTAGGTAAGATAATTGATGAAGATGACAACACTAAACAACAGGTTTTCAATAGGGACAAAACAACCTTCTGTTGTTAGGAGGTGCCCTCTTAGATTTTTATAACTAGAGAGGAGAAGTCAATCAATGCCTGGATTTTAAAGCTTCAAAGCACAGGGGGACTCTCCCCAAGGGCTAAATGCTCACTGACATTCTTCAAAATCCTAGGGCTCTTAAGAATTATGTTAATGTACTCTGCTTGTACTCTACAAATGTAACAATAAGGCTTGGATGAGAGTGCATCTGTTTGCAGCATGGTTTACAGAATACTTTAAGCCTTCTATTGAGACCCATTGCTCAGGAAAAAAAAAAAAAGATTCCTTCTGAAATACTAATCCTCATTAACAACACATTTAGTCACCCTAGAACTCTGATGGAGATGTACATGAAGATTAATGTTGTTTGCGTGCCTGCTAACAAATTTCATTATATAGTTCATGGATCAAGGCCTAATTTTGACTTTTAAGTCTTTTTGATGAAATACATGAAATACATAAAGCTATAGCAGCTATGGGTAGTAATCCCCCTGATGGATTTAGACAATGTAAATTTAAAACTCTATGGAAAAGATTCACCATTCTAAATAACAAGGACACATTCATAGGAGGGGGTCAAAATATGGGTTTTGAAGACGTTAATTCCAATCTTTATGGATGACTTTCAGGGATTCAAGACTTCAGTGAAGGAAGTAACTACAAATGTGGTGGAAATAGCAAGAAAACTAGAATTAGAAATGGAGCCTAAAGATGTGACTGAATTTCTACAATTTCATAAGACTTATGCTATTAACATTATTAAAATGCTAAAAAAATTTGATATTACATAAATTTAGTTTATAAAGCAGCAACAGTGTTCAAAAAGATTTACCTTAATTTTGAAAGAGATTCTACTGTGCGTAATATGCTATTAACTCATTCCTGAAAGGAAGAGTCAATGGGACAAATCTCACTGTCATCTATACCATCTAACTCCAGTAAGATTAGCCCATATCACAAAATCCCAAAACCAGGGATGTTGGCGTGGATGTAGAGAAAAGGGAACACTTCTACACCGCTGGTGGGAATGCAAACTGTCATCTAATTTTATGAAATTGCCCCAGTCTCCCCAAACTTCAGCAGCCATCATGCTAATCAGTCAGCAGCCTTTCACATCAAGGCAACACCTGCCACTAGTAAAAAGTTTACGATTCCTTGAAGGCTCAGATCATCATTACAGATAAACATTAGCATTTTTTAGCAATTAAGTATTTTTTAGTTAAAGCAAATACATTTTTTGCATACATTGTTTAACTTTTTGCATAATATTATAAATTAATAAGCCACTGTACATTGTAAATAAAACTTTTACATGTACTGGGAAATGAAAAATGATGTACTTTAATTCATGGTGATATTCACTTTATTGCAGTGGTCTGGAGTTGAACCTGCAATATATCTGAGCTATGCCTGCATGCAAAAATCCTCCTGTCCTAGTAAGTTTTTTGTTTGTTTGTTTGTTTTTCATTGTTTGTTTGTTTTATCACTGCCTTCAATTTAGAGGCAGGCCAAGGCCTTTTATTTGAATTTTTGTGATACAAGATGTTGACAACTTGGATTTTACCTTGCAAATGCAAATAATATAACCTAATCATATGTACACTCATACTGACCTGAAATAAAAAAAAAAAAGCAAGGAAAAAACATTCTACTTTGAAGAAGTAATATACTGTATTATAAGATTTTATTAACTGAAGTATAATGTTTTAAAGAGTATGATGGGAAGAGAGATATGTGTTTGAAATTTGAAGGCTACAGACTTTACTACAGTGTAGCTAGTAGAGACAGGAACATAGAGGGAAGGATGAAAAAGGTTTGGAGTGGGAAGTCTGGTCATCTTTGTTTTACCTATTTTATTATTTTCCTTTAATTTGCCACAGAGACAAGGATCTGCACATATCTCTTAGAAAATTTGATGCTATGTAGGGGAGAAGAGGCAACACAGAATCAATGGAGAAGTCTTAAGCAAACCATTCTATTTTTATCTCTTAGCATCCCAGCTAACTCTTTAGGAAATGAGGGTGTTTAATTTGTTCAGTGGTAATTAACTATAAGATTTCTGCCTACCATAAACAGTTATGAAATGCATCACAAGAGATTAGCTCCATAAGTAGTGGGATAAAGTTTAGAAAGTTATATGATTTTCCCTGATCAGTATTTTTCTTCTGCCATGATGATTAGTTTTTGAGGTGGGACTTGTTGCCTTTGCTATAAGATTAAATACTACCAAGGCAGGATAAAGGGTAAGACTCAGGGACAGTTTCTACCAGAAAAGAATGGGAAATGCAAGGTTTTGTCTGTGGTTGTCACTGGGGAAAGAAATTAAAGGAGTTGGGAGGTGTAGGAGAAAGGAAAGAAAGAAACTGAGAAAGAGTGAAAGCCAAATGATTAGATTCAGCATCTTAGCTAATTGATCAGAGGAACTCCATTGTTGGGGTTCGCTTTTGGGTAAGAAAATAGAAGCAATGTGTTAAGTTTAGAGTAATAATACTTAGCTTTTGGGCAGCGCCTGTGGCTCAAAGGGGTAGGGCACCAGTCCCATATGCTGGAGGTGGCCAGTTTAAACCCAGTCCCAGCCAAAAACTATAAAATAAAATAAAATAAAATAAAGTAAAGTAAAGTAAAGTAAAGTAAAGTAAAGTAAAGTAAAGTAAAGTAAAGTAAAGTAAAGTAAAGTAAAGTAAAGTAAAGTAAAGTAAAGTAAAAAAAAAAACGTAGCTTTTCAGATATAGCCTGGTAATATTGCAATAAGGTTCAGCACTTATCTCTTCATGTTCCTATAATAATTTAAATGTATTATAGGAGAAAAAAGATAACAAAAAGGGGAGACAGAAAATCCAGGGTTATTTGAGATTAAAATACATTGCCTTATATCTGTGTTTTAAGATCAGTATCTTCTAATTATTGGCCATAATTCATTGGCATATCTTGAAATAAATTTGTGGGTTAAAAAATAGCATAAAATAGAAAAATGCAAGTGTATTCCACAGAGTGATAAGTATTGTTTAGTGAAATTTGAGGTTCAGTTTTATGTCAAGAGCTAAATCTATATATCTCTATATACTCATATACGTATTTCTGTTGTATTAGGCAACTGGGATAGAATAGCATTTCTTTTTACAGGTGGATAGAGTTGAAGCATGTTTAAAAACAACTATGACATTTTTTAAGCTGGAAGAGATTGAGTTGCCTTAAGTGGAAATTTAAGCTTTCTTTTATGTCACCAAATGGTAATGGGGGATAGAGAATAAAGATGAGACCAGTTATTGAAAACAAGTAAATTTTTTCTCATATCTTAGTTTCAGCATATAAATTTTGATCTAACTCACTAAATCTAATAGTTAAATGCTTGAATGTGTCCATATGTGATTTACTTTTTAAAAAAGTACCATGGAACTAAGATTGCCCTTTAAATTCCTCCACTTCCATTTGCTGTTGTATTCTTATAAGCTTTCTTGATTGTGCAGGTGTAGGGGAACTATAGGCAATTTCCTGGGAATTGTGCCTATGCTGGGAAGTCCTCATAATTTTGTTTACTACACTCTATATCATTTGATATTAGAGTAATAATAAAATGTTGATTCTTCTTGCATTAGGAATCTCCTAAATACCCAACAGAATTAGTCTATTTGTCTTTCAGACCCTGGTGAAGGAGGGAAGATTGGGGCAACTCTGGGAAGATAAAATAAGAAGGGGTTCTTAGAATTTTGCCATGCTTCACCCTATCTATTGTCTTGAGTGAGACAATCAATGGCAGCTTCTCATTTGGTGGCACATTTTCTCATTTAAGTGTCTTTAGGACTAACATAACGTGGTATATCAGCAGTCTTTTAGGAATAAACAGTTGAGAAAAATAGGTATTGGTTAACCAGCCTAAGAAGTCCCTTAATTATTTCTTCCCTTTCAACTGCTCAAAGCTACTGAATTAAAACAGAAATTACTCTTCTTAAATCTGCTTGTCCCTGGGTGTTGAGGTTAAAACCTTGAATTGAAGATTTTCTTGGTAGGGTTTCTGGTGCTTGGTGCTCTCCACCCAAAGATGCATCCATCTCCACCGTCCTGACTACACAGAGCATGACACAACATGTTTGCCTGACTAAGTATTGAATACACTTGGTGGAATATTAATGCTTTGGCTCTTCTTAACATGTTGTTTTTGCATACGAACATTGGAATAACATATCTAGTTCTCTGGAAAAAATCTCAGATTTTTATTTTATTTAAGTTGCATTAAATTAATAATAGATTTGTTTTTGTATTACTCCATTTATGTAGAATCTTTTATGATGTTTATTAATGAAGTGATACAATTTGCATGGTAAAGGGATTGCCTGGATTTGTTTGAATTATGTCTAAGTTAGTAGATATTTTCTAATGCTATTGTAAAAAGTATCTTATCTTTAGTTATATACCCCAGGTATTTGTGGAAAGTATACAGAAATACAGTCTGCTTTTGTATACTAACTGTTATCTAGTTATCTTGACAAAACTCTCATATTTCTAATAATTTGTAGATTATTTTGAGTTTTCTGTGGAAATAACCACATCTGTAAAAAAAAAAAGAATAACAGAAAAATAAAAACCAAAACAAACAAATAAAAAAATCAAAAAGCAAGCCTCCTTTCTAATTCCCAGGCCTTTAATTTTTCATCTTATTACACTGACTATAATGTTGAGTAAAAGTCAATAAATGGATAATAATGGGCAATGTTTTCTTTTTTTTAAAGTTAATTCATAAAACTTTTATTCCACTTACACCAACTTAATACGCATATTCTTAACAATTATGTTTAAAGTGTTCACATAAATAGGTATTGGCTAATGAGCATTAAACAAAGCTATCTTTCACCTCAAGTTATTTCTCTATTTTACAGTGATGAATTTACAACATAAAACCAAGATATCTAAATACGTTTAGATATGTGGGGGGTTTTGTTTCATGTTTTGCCATAGTTATTAGAATACATAAACTCATAAATATTAGGTAATAACATTTTATTACATCTTTTCTTGTACATTTGTTCTTAGATTGCCTAAAATATTTAAATACAAATAAGTATAGAGCATGTAAATATTAATACAAATAAATGTAAACAATAAGTGAATTTTTAAAAATAATAGAATACTTCTGTCTATATATACAACAAGTTAGGGCACAGTGTTCTCTAAAGGAACACTTCAAAGGTGTGAACACTAGGATTGAATGTTCTACAGATACACCACAGTTCAACACAGACAAGCCATCGAGAGATGTATTTACACTTCAACCTTCATGTCCAAACATAAAAGTACCCACAGTAATGACACCTGTGACTAGAACCAATTATCCTTTTTATCTTTTACCAGGACAAATCAATGTGTGCGACGTTCTCTTCACTTTGATGCACAAGTAGTTTTAACAATGGCCCAATCCAATAGGATGAGTCAGTTGTATTTCCTTTTAGGTGATTTCAAAAGCTTCTTGTTACTCATCCACAACTGCTTTCTCTTCAATACCAGCAGTATTGGTATCTCAGCCAAGTAACTTAGTAGTTTCCTTGCATTTTCAAATAGAGACTTTGCCTCCTCTGAACACCGGGATCAAGATCTTTTCTGAGTGGTAGTACCTGATGGCAGCAGCTATACTCTTACTGTTCCAGTTTCTCCTCTGCAGTTGTTATGTCAGCTTTTTTTTTTTTTTCTCAGCATCTGCCATTAGTTCAATACTTGAGATGACCATTCCTTCAAAGTGACCCATGATTTCCTAACATTTTTATAAGTAACTGAAAGATTCCTCACCTCCTTGACTAGTTCAACTCCTTGCTCAGTTATAGATGTGATGTAGGCAATCATGTAATCAGACCACTCAGCCTGCTCAGTCAGTTCTGCCTTCTGTGCCAGTTCATTGTGATACATGACTGGATGTTTGTGTCAAGAGTGAGGGTGGAGGATGGGTGTGGAATCAAGAGTCTCTACCTTGTTTTCAAAGATAATTTTATCAGATTAATGGTGCTCTTATCTATTTCACAATTAATGGAAGTTTTTATTTCAGTCATGAATTTACTTTGAGTATTACCAAATGCTTTCCCTCCACTTATTTGAAATAACTATATTGTTTTTCTCTTTTTATGATTAAATGTAATAAATTATATTTATGGATTTTCTAATCATAAGCTGAGGAAAAGAAGTTTTTTCAATTTTCTTTTTACATAACTCGTTTTTTTTTTTTTGTTTGTTTGTTTTGTTTTTTTAGAGATGGACTCTCACTTTGTTGCCCTCACTAGAGTGCTCTGGTGTCATAGCCCACAGTAACCTCGAACTCTTGGGCTCAAGTAATTCTTTTGTCTCAGCCTTCCAAGTAGGTGGGACTAAAATCACCCACCACAATGCTCGGCTATTTCTAGAGACAAGGTCTTGCTCTGGTTTAGGCTGGTCTCGAACCCATGAGCTCAGGTAATCCACCCCCACTTGGCCTCCCAGAGGGCTACGATTACAGGTGTGAGCCACTGCACCTGGCCCTACATAATTTATTTTATTCTTGATGAGTAGTTTAATAAAATAAATTTATTTTATTCTTGATGAGGAGTTTAATAAAATAAATTTATTTTATTCTTGATGAGTAGTTTAATAAAATAAATTTAGTTTATTCTTGATG
>CAUYPK010002733.1:0-45017 GCA_963574355.1 Loris lydekkerianus
GTTATTAACTTCCTCTCTTTCCGTTTTCTTGAGGAAGGCTTGCAGTGCTATAAATTTCCCTCTTAGGACTGCCTTTGCAGTATCCCAGAGGTTCTGGTAATTCATGTCTTGATTGTTGTTTTGTTCCAAAAATTTGGTGATTTTCTTCTTAATCTCATCTGTAACCCATGTATCCTTCAGCATGAGGTTGTTTAGCTTCCATGTTTTTGTATGGGTATGCAGGTTTCTGTTGTTATTGAGTTCAACTATTATTCCATGATGGTCTGAGAAGATGCAAGGAATAATTTCTATTTTTTTAAATTTGCTGAGGTTAGATTTGTGGCCTAGGATGTGTTCGATTTTGGAGTATGTTCCGTGGGCTGATGAGAAGAATGTATATTCAGTTTTGTTGGGATGAAATATTCTGTAGATGTCTGTTACGTCCAGATGTTGAATGGTTAAGTTTAAATCTAAAATTTCTTTGCTTAGCTTCTTTTTGGAGGATCTATCCAGCACTGCAAAAGGGGTGTTAAAATCTCCAACTACTATGGAAGTGGAGGAAATCAAGTTGCTCATGTCTGTTAGATTTTCTCTTATAAATTGAGGTGCATACTTGTTGGGTGCATAAATATTAATAATTGAGATCTCATCATATTGAGTATTACCTTTAACAAATATGAAGTGTCCTTCCTTTTCCTTCCTTATTTCGGTTGGTTTAAAGTCTATTGTGTCTGCAAATAGGATTACAATGCCTGCTTTTTTCTGCTTTCCATTTGCCTGGAGTATAGATGATCATCCCTTCACCATGAGTCTAAATTTGTCTTTTAATGTAATACAATTCTTGTATTTAGCAGATATCTGGCTTGAGTTTTTGTATCCAGTCAGCCAACCTATGCCTCTTTAGAGGACAATTTAAACCATTCACATTAATTGAGAATATTTTTTATTATTATTAAATCATAGTTGTGTACATTAATGTGATCATGTGGCACCATACACTGGTTTTATAGACCGTTTAACACATTTTCATCATACTGTCTAACATAGCCTTCCTAGCATTTTCTTCATTATTGTGTTAAGACAATTACATTCCACATTTACTAAGTTTCACATATACCCTTGTACGATGCACCGCAGGTGTAATCCCACCAATCACTCTCCCTCTGCCCACTTCCCCCCTCCCTCCCATCCCTTTCCCCCTTCCCCCGAGTCTTAGGTTATAACTGGGTTATAGATTTCATGTGAAAGCCATACATCAGTTTCATAGTAGGGCTGAGTACATTGGATACTTTTTCTTCCATTCTTGAGATACTTTACTAAGAAGAATATGTTCCAGCTCTATCCATGTAAACATGAAAGAGGTAAAGTCTCCATCTGTCTTTAAGGCTGCATAATATTCCATGGTGTACATATACCACAATTTATTAATCCGTTTTGTGGATTGATGGGCACTTGGGCTTTTTCCATGACTTAGCAATTATGGATTGGACTGCAATAAACATTCTGGTACAAATATCTTTGTTATAATATGATTTTTGGTCTTCTGGGTATATACCTAGTAGAGGAATTATAGGATTGAATGGCAGGTCTATTTTTAGATCTCTAAGTGTTCTCCAAAAAAAGACTCTCCTCATTGAATAGTTTTGGTGTCCTTGTCAAAAATCCATTGACTAAAGATGTATGGGTTTACATCTAGACATTTAGTTTTATTTAAATGACTTTTGATTACTGTAGTTTTGCCATAAGTTTTGAAATTGGAAAGTGAAGAATCCTCCAACTTTCTTCTTTTTTAAAATTGTTTTGTGGCTGGACACCCATAGCTCAGTGGTTAGAGCACTGGACCCGTGCACAGGGGTGGCAGGTTCGAACCTGGCCATGGGCCTGCTAAACAACAAGAAAAGATTGCTTTGGCTGTCTTGGCAGTGCTCGTTGCTCAGTGGTTAGGGCGCCAGCCACATACACTGGGGCTGGCGGGTTTGAACCTGGCTTGGGCCTGCCAAACGATGACAACTACAACAAAAAAATAGCCAGGCACTGTGGCAGGCGCCTGTAGTCCCAGCTACTTGGGAGGCTGAGGCAAGGGAATCGCTTAAACCTAAGCGTTGGAGGTTGCTGTGAGTTGTAACGTCACAGCACTCTACCCAGGGGAATGTAGTGAGACACTGTCTCTAAAAAAAAAAAAAAAAAAGATTGTTTTGGCTATTCCGAGTCCTTTGCAATTCCATACAAGTTTTAAGATCAGCCTGTTTATTCTGCCCAAGAGGAAGTTGGAACTTTGGTGGAGATTATATTGGATCTGTGCATGAGTTTGGGAATATTGCCGTTTGTGATGATTAATTTTATATCTCAACTTGGCTGGGCTGTAGTACCCAGTTATTTGATTAAACACTAATCCAGGTGTTGCAGTAAAGATAGTTTTATGTATGTGTGAAATGTGGCTTTACTTATATGTATATGTGACTAATTCTCGTTGATTTTAAGTAAAGAAGACTATCTTTGGTAATCTGATGGGTCCTTATCAATTGGTTGAAAGGCCTTAAGAGCAAAATTGAGGTTTTCCAAAGAAAGAAATCCACCTATGGTTTTAGCACCTGCCCGAGTTTCTAGTCTGAGAATTTGCAGTCCTTCTAGCTTCCCTGATAGAGTTCAGTCTTGCCAGCTCCCACAATTGTGTCTAAGTCAATTGCTTAAAATCTCCCTTTGTTTTTCTGTCTGGCTCTCTCTCTAGATGCTCCTCAACTTACGATGGGGTTACATTCTGATGAACCCATCACAAGTTCGTCAACAAAAAAGAAGCCAAAGTCTTTGAAATAAAGAGGCCCAGTTTGAGGGCTGTGGCCCAGAGCTACACTTGAGGAGGGTTGAACAAGTGGACTCACGATGGTTGGGTTTGGTTTTCTATGTTTCAGGAGACAGGAATTACACATAAATCATAAATCAATATATGGAAGGTATACATTGGTTTGGTTCAAAAAGGTGGGACATTTGGATGTGGGCAGCCTTACAGGTTATAGGTGTGTTTAAATATTCTTTGATTTGTAATTGGCTAAAGAAATGAAGTTTGTCTAGCTGGCTGTTGTGGCGGGCACCTGTAATCCCAAGAGCTGGAGGTTGCTGTGAGCTGTGATGCCATGCCTCTCTATGGAGGGCAACAAAGTGAGACTCTGTCTCAAGAAAAAAAAAAAGAAAAAAAAGAAATGAAGTTTGTCTAAAGTCTTGGAATGCTTTAAGTGAAAATAAGAAAGTCTGTTAATCAGAGACAAGCCGCTGGACAGATACCCAGACTCAAGTGATCAGGAGTTCTGTCTTGTATAGTCTTAGACCTGTTCATTGAGTTACAAAGGATACTCACAAGAGGGGAAGGGGGCTCAAGGCAAGAGCAACCTCCTTTCTCACAACCAGCAACTCAGATTTAGGGTATTTCTGGGGTCCTCTTGGCCAAGAAGGGGACCATTTAGTCATCTGAGGGGGGTCTTAAGATTTTATTTTAGTTCACAAGTCGAAAATAATCATAAGTTGAAAAAGTATTTAATAGACCTAACGTACTGAACGTTACACCTTAGCTCAGCCTACATTAAACACTCTCAGAATACTTACGTTAGCCTATAGCTGGGCAAAATCATCATCTAACACAAAGCCTATTTTATAATGAAGTATTGGATATCTCACGTAACTTATTGAATACTGTGTACTAAAGTTAACAGAATGGTAGGGTGAGTTCTACTGAATGCGTATCACTGTCATAAAGTCAAAAATTCAAAATGAAAACCTTGTTAATTCAGTTACTATTGTTACCCAACAAATAGGGTCCAGCCACTTGTCACTGTCAGCCAATATGTAGAGACCAGGATAGGTCTACCAAACTTTATTTTTCAGAAGGCTGGGATTCTAAAGAACAAATTACAGGGTTTTTTTTGAGACAGAATTTCACTTTGTTGCCCCTGGCGTCACAGCTCACACCAACCTCACACACTTGGGCTTAACCAATTCTCTTGCCCCAGCCTCCTGAGTAGCTCTGACTACAGGCGCCCGACACAATGCCCAGCAGCTATTTTTAGAAATGCGTCTTGCTCTGGCTCAGGCTGGTCTCAAATCTGTGAGCTCAGGCACTCCACGCGCCTCTGTCTCCCAGAGTGCTGGGATTACAGGCGTGAGCCACCACGCCAGCCCCAAATTATAGTTCTATGTTTAATGGTTCACAGCAAAGATCACAGTAACCCTGTTTTAAATAATAATCAGCACAACTCAGTGACAATCTATTATGCATTTTCAATTTAAAAGTTTGTTTGTAAACTATTCAACTTGGGTATCTTTGGGGTGGGAGCTAAATTTACAAACCAGTAACAATGAGATAGGAGGTGACCAGAGCGCTGTGCCATGTCTGCTCCAGCCTGACAGAGTCCATCTTATCCTTACTACATGTCCTTTCCCTATCTGGTTTTGTATATGTATAATATTTCCTCTGCTCTGTTTCTCTGGTGATACACTAGATATACCACCTTAACAGGAAGTCTTCCAATTCATGAATATCTTTCCATTTATTAAGTTTTCTCTCATTTCTTTCAGCAATGTCTTAGAGTTGTCAAGTGTACAGGTCTTGAACTTCCTTAGTTAAACTTAATCCTAAGTATTCTATTCTTTTGGTTGCTATAGTAAATGAAATGATTTTCTTAATTTCATTTTTGGGTAGCTCATTGCTAATGTATAGAAATGTAACTGATTTTTGTATGTTGATCTTGAATCGTACAACCTTGCTCAACTGGTTTATTAGCTCTAGTAAGTATACTGTGCATTGTTTTTTTTTTTTTTTTGAGACAGAGTCTCACTATGTCACCCTCAGTAGAGTGTCTTGGCATCAGAGCTCTCAGCAACTTCCAACTCTTGGGGTTAGCGATTCTCTTGCCTCAGGCTCCCGAGTAGCTGGGACTACAGGCGCCCGCCACAATGCCCAACTATTTTCTTGTTGCAGTTGTGATTGTTGTTTAGCTGGCCTGGGTCGGGCTCAAATCTGCCAGCCTTGGAGCATGTGGCTGGCGCCATAACTACTGTGCTACGGGCGTCCAGCCATACTGTGCATTCTTTAGAATTTTCTTCGTACAAGATTGTATCGTCTGTGAATAGGGATAGCTTTACTTTATCCTTTCCAATCTGGACGCTTTTCTTTTTTGGTTGCGGTTTGGCCAGGGCCGGGTTTGAACCCACCACCCTCGGTATATGGGGCTGGCGCCCTACTCACTGAGCCACAGGCGCCACCCATGGATGCTTTCTATATCTTTTCTTGCCTGCTTGCTATGGTTAAAACCTGCCAATTGCCAGGGCTGGACCCTCTAGAACTAACAGAACCTTCAGAAATGATGAAAGCTGGCAGCTCAGTTTGTTCCTGACTCAGGGGGAAACCAGTTTTTTACCATGAAGTGTGATGTTAGCTGTGGGGTTTTCATCGACATCCTTCATGAGGAAGAGGAAGCTCCGTTCTGTTTCCAGTTTGCTAAGTATTTTTATCATGAAAGCATGTTGGAGTCTTTCATATTGGATTTTGCCAAATGCTTTTCCTGTGTCTGTTGGGATGACTGTGTGGACCAATTTACTTTTATTCCCTGCTTGGAAGACTTGGGTTGGAAATTCCATCTCTGTGGTTTGGAGTGGATAAAAAAAGAGTTTTTATAGTTTTATAGCTCTCCCTCTAAGTAACTGTAAGCTCAGAGTCATGTGAAGTGTTTAGGACAGATGAAAAAATGAAGTCAACTCCTGTTATGATTTGGCAGTTGTGGGGGTGGAGGGAGAAAAATGAATGAAGATATGGTAGTGAAGGGGCTCCGGAAATTTCACCCCAAAATATGACTCCTTGGTATAAAGGGTATTTTGAATGAAAGGTTCTCAGAGATAAACAGGCCGTTGGAAGAGGCTTTCCCTATTTGAATAAACTTCACTGACCTGCTCAAAAGATCAAGAGGGCAACTGACTTCCCTTCCTCCCCCAGTTACCACAATTTTGTGTATATTGCAGGAAAAGGGATCAAGAACACAAGGAGACTTGCCCCAAACAGTTGAAACCTCATACCTGTCTCTCAGGTTGATTTACAAGTCAATCTATTTCCCTCATCCTCCCTAGCTACTGTTTACTCATTTACTGCCTCTAAACAGAATTACACATGCTCCTCATCCTCTCCCCTCTCCTCTAAAAGACAGGCATAAAAATACCAGAACCTTATTGGGATATTGAGTAATCTCTCTGTGATCTCCCAAGTGCATGGTAAATAAGCCTTTCTCTTATTAACCTGCCTTAATTGTCACTTGATCTTTCAGAGAACTCTGGTTTCCACTCACCCCTACAGTAATATTCAGTAAAAGACAGAAGAAAATCCAGCTTTTCCCTTTGAGGGAAGGAAGGAAGAAGGGAAGAAAGGAGAGAGAGATGGATGGGAAGAAAGGCATTCCCTGGGGATGTTTCTTGAACATTTTGCTCCTGTCTCCCTAGCAATGGTCTGTGATACTCAGGTTTATGTTGGGATAATTGGTCCTTTTGCAAGCCTGGGTTGCACCTTGAGAATGGGGAATGGCAAAACTTGGGCATAATCTAATTTCCTTTATATTTTAAAAGCAAGAAAAGGTTGCCTTCACTAGTAACATCTACTTGGCAACTTCCTATGCTTGGGAGGACTTCTCAATCTTCTCCAATTTGGTAGCAGGTTCACTCTTGATGGTGGTTATCTGGGCGACATGGTGAAAGGTGGTGAGTGAGAGCTTTGGGCTGGGACAGAGAGGACTGTTTCCTATGGGACCTGGGCCACTCTCTCTGTCTGGGTCTCACTATCTCTAGGGTCTTGGGTATAAAGGCACAGGATTTGAGCAACACACAGGGGTCTAAGATTCTGATTTCTGAATCTACCTCGGGGCCTGGAGGCTCCCAGCCCAAATGGCACTCCTCTCCCTGGCCACGTCAGAGTTCCGCCCATTTCCAGGGCTCTGTGTACACCCAAAGCCAGGCATGCACCTAAATTCCCTGCAGTGATTTCCCAGAGAGCCCTGCTGGGTCCGGGCTGCGGGTATCATCACCGTGCCGGCAGATGGGCTCCTAGCCGGCAGGCAGATGGCACCTAAATGGGGCAGATGTTGAAACAGGAGTTAACTGATTTCCAGAGCTAGCTGTGACAGAGTGGGACTGGCCTAGCTGGGGCCGCGGGCCACCCGGGGGGCACACAAAGTGGCAGGCGAGGAGTTTTGTTTAACCCTTTCTCTGTGCTAAGCCCCCGTGATCCCAGCTAATTCTCAGTAGATATTATGAGATAGGTCCCGCTATCACGCCCATTTTGCAGACCTTAATTGAGCCCAGGTAGGCGGGGGACTTGCCCAGAGGCACAGGGCGGGGGTCTAGGGCCGTCTGGGCGCTTCGCTGGCGGAGAGGAGGGCCGCCCTCTTGAGGACCCGGAGCGTTTCCACGCGGGGTCTGGGATCCAGGCTGGTGGTCCGCGAGGCCTGGAGGTTGGGCACCCGCGGAATGGGGAGGACGAGGGGCCGCAAATCCGGAGGGGAGGCTCAGGGCGTTCGGGACGCCGATGGCAGTGGCAGAAGCGGAGAGGTCTAGGCGGTAGGCCGGGGGTGAAACTGGGGAGCCGCAAGGTTGCCACTGGGGCCTGAGGGTGATCTGGGGGACAGCCCGGGGCAGCCGGCGAAGAGTAGGCCAGGGTGCGAGGGGCGGGAGAAGCCGGAAGCCGCGGCCGCGCTCCGCCCCGCGGGTCCAGCCCCCGCCCCGCCCGCCGCCAGCCTCCTCCCGCCCCCAGGCCGCGCGGCGCGGCGGGCTCAGACCTCCCGGCTCGAAAGGCGGCGCGGGCGGCGGTGAGTGCGGCTGGGGCGCCGCGGCAGGGCCGGGAGCGGGGGCCTCCCCGAAGGCTGGGATGCCGGGCGGGCGGCGGGGTGCTGTTCGGGGCGTCCGGCCGGGATCTTCCGCGCGAGCAGTCAGGGCCGGGTCCAGCCTCCCAGGGGTTCGGGTCCCGGGTCCGGTCGCCCTGCCGCGCGCGTGCTGGGGTCGTCCTCCCCGCCGGAGCGCGCGCCCCTCTCTGCCCGCACGTCCCCCTCTCTGCCCGCACGTCCCCCTCTCTGCCCGCGACGTCCCCCTCTCTGCCCGCACGTCCTCCTCTCTGCCCGCACGTCCTCCTCTCTGCCCGCACGTCCTCCTCTCTACCCGCGATGTCCCCCTCGCCAGAGGACGCCCTGGGGCTTTTCAGGAAAAGGCGCGATTCGCTCTATTGGCTGGGGAGCTCAAAGTTGAAATTTCCTGAAATATCACCCGGGGATTCAGAAACCAAAACGAGACAAACAAAACCCCCTAATTTCTGAACGCAGTTGGCGTCAGTTCGGCTTCTAGGGGCCCGGGGATCCGCGCTTTTGTCCCGTTCTGGTGGGTTCCACGCAGGGTCCTGGACAGACAGCCGACGGCCTGGGGAGCTTGGCCCCGGGCTAGACCCCTTCCCGCCAGGTACGCTGGGCGCCGCTCCCAGGGAAAGGGTCCGCTGGGCACCGCCCCGCCCAGCTCAGCCCAGACGCCGCGGGGACCCGAGCGGGGACGTGCCCACCCCGCGCCCATCCCCGCCGGGGGAGGCAGGTGCCCGCCTCCTTGCCGGTTTCCAGGTCGGTGAGGATCAGGGAAGTGCAGCCGGGCAGCTCAGGCGCAGCTGGAGGAGGTGATGGGAGAATGGGTGTGTTGGCGGAAGGGCCCCACTTCTGGGATCAGGCCACTTGGTCCTTCCCTGGTTTTGGACTGAGTAGACTGGTCCTTCACTGGTAGACTGCGTTGTGGTCTTTGGGAAATCTACAGTTTCTGGAAGCCACGGGGCCTTTTGGACATTGTGGAAGGTGCCAGCTATTTGAGAGATTATCAGACTTCCCAGACGTGATAGATACATCCCTCCCCTTGGTTTGGCGAGCTGGTGCTGGTTGAAGAGCTGCCTGGAATCCGTGTTGAGGTCCTTTTCCAGGAAACCATGATTTACATCAATGTGTGTCTGATGGCCTCATCTGCTCTTTCACCCATAACCTACCTTTCTCGAAGTGGCTCTTTTTAAATAAGATAGGGAGACTTCATCTTCAGGTGCCCATCAAGAGAGCTACAAGCTGGTAGCTGGAGTTCCACCACTGTTTGCTTTTATCTGTTGGATCAAGGTCCAAAGGGTGTGTGACTTGCTCTACTTGGCGTAGACTAACACCCATGTTGCACTGGGCTTTCCTCTCACCCTGCCCTTGCTCTGGGGTCTAAATGTGCCCTGAACTGTCTAAGAAACATTTATTGTAGATCTATTATGGAAGAGCCCCATCTTCCCTCTTTCCTGTTACTTTAAGGCGTTAATAATAGATGCTTTTATTCGAGAAAGTATCCTTGTTGTAATGTTTTCATGGATTGAGTGACTTGGTGATTGATCTAAGGTGTTGGGGGAATTTTTTAAGTCTCTGAAATACTAGATTGAAGTAGTTAGCTGCCTTTGGTGAATACTTTTTTTTTTTTTTTCTTTTTGTGAGACAGAATCTCTCTCTGTTGCCCAGGATAGAGTGCCATGGCACCAGTTTAGCTCACAGCAACCTCAAACTCTTGGGATCAAGTGATCCTCTTGCCTCAATCTCTCAAATAGCTGGCACCTTCCACAATGTCCAGCTAATTTTTCTGTTGTTTGTAGAGATGGGGTCTCATTCATGTTCAGGCTGGTCTGGAACTCCTGGGCTCAAGCAATCCTCCTGCCTCAGCCTCCCAGAGTGGGAGTGCTAGGATTTTAGGTATGAGCCACTGCACCCAGCCACTTTGATGAATACATTTCCTCTTTATTCCTTCAGTCCTGATTATGGGCTGGCTACCCTGTCTTGTTAAGGACACAGAACAAATGGCTCTTGGTCCTGAGGGATTTACGCAATGGGTGACAAGTAGAAACAGACACAGATGAAAAAAACCAGTGCTCGCTGATGCCCTTATAATTCTGGAAAGGGCTTGAGAGGAGTTGAAAAGAGTGAGCTAGATTAGTCAAGGAAAAGTTCTATGGAAAGTCAAGGGCTGAGCACAGGTGGCAAAAGGGATATGTGGATGTGAATCCAAACAAGAAGTGCTACTGACATAGAGATGCTCGCCCAGGGGAAACCCAGGGAAAGGGAGGAGCTGGGAGGCATTTGTAGCCTGGATTAATTTTAAGAAGGTAAACAGTGGTTTAGGGCTGTAATCCTAGTGAGGTGGGTGGATTGCCTGAGCTCACCGAGTTCAAGACCAGCCTGAGCAAGAGCGAGACCCATCTCTAAAAAATAGCTGGGCATTGTGGCGAGTGCCAGTAGTCCCAGCTACTTGGGAGGCTGAGGCAAGAGAATCGCTTAAGCCCAAGAATTTGAAGTTGCTGTGTGCTGTGATGCCACAGCACCTCTACTGAGGGTGACAAAGTGAGACTCTGTCTCAAAAAAAAGATGATAAACTGTACTTGTTTTGTTACCACTAACTATCATGGAAAATTAGAGGTGTATGTCGCTTCACATTGAGAATGGGCTGGTGCCCCTCAAGGACTTAAACTTCACCCACTGAAGATGAAATCTCCCCAAAGCTACAGTGAGGGTGGAAAAAAGGGCTACATAAGAAGTAGTCCTGGAATCTTGGCATTGCCACTCGACCTCTATTTGTTTTCACTTTCAGTGGGTGAGGCAGTCGTCAGTTAAATAGAAGTCCTTAATTCTGTGTTTATCACACACAGGCTTTTGGTGTCTCTGGTGCCCATTTAGAGCCACCCATGGGCTGTTCTGAACTTGATTGGTGTTTACTTGCCTCAGAATCATTATTTGAGGTCAAGTGGTACTTTCCTGGGTCCTCATAATTTTGTCTTATTGTTTGAGCCTGTGTTGACACTCTGGGCAAGAAGTGTTAACACCTTGGTATCTAAGGAAGTTGTCCCTTAGCTGCAGATTATTTGGTAGAAGAATTGTGTCTAACTTTGTAGGGTTTAAGGCACTTAACAAGTTTCAGAAAGGAAAGGAGATATTATGGAAGGTGTTTGTGTGGTGGTGATTCTCTGCTCATAGTCTTGGTAGGTACAGAGTTAATTGATCATTTCCCTGAGGCTGCAGATAAAATAATGATAGAGAATTTACGCTGTTTAGCTTGTGGAGCTTTAGAATTGACAGCGTCCCTCCGGTTTAAGTTTTAGAGCTTAGGGTTGACTATCCTTAACCTCAAATCCAAGTGAGATTATTTATTCATAGATGATGCATTGATTTTCTAAAATTGATATTTAAAAAGTAACAATATTCTGGAAAGTGTGGAAGATAAAGAAGAAAATCAGGCATAATCTTAGCATGGAATAAAATGGCAGGCACAATAGCTTTCCTTACTGGCCAGCTTCTGTCTTTTTGCCACTGTGCTTGTTTTCTAGCACATTGTAATCAGGGGTTATGCAGTTTTGTATCCTAATGCAGACTTACTTACTAATGATCTCACTCTGCTGTTGCATCAAAACCCATTAGTCAGGAAAGTGGGGATGTGGTTTCACCAAAATCCAGAGGGAAATTGCCCACTCTGATTCGAGGGGCTCAGCTCAACTGCCCCATGGAAGCATTTTCCATTCCACAAAGCACTGTAATTTGTAGTTATGCTGTATTGGAACCCGACTTTGAGATTGTGGTAACATTCATTATCTGTGACTTGGGGAATATACCGCCCTGCAGAAACAGACTAAATTCAAAAAATGAAATTTGAAGACATTTCTCTGAAATATTTCGCTATGAGCTTCTGTATTTTTACTGAGGAATCCCAAATTTGAATTTGTTTGGGATTAAATACAATTTCTAATTCCTTTCTGAAAGACAGGTGGAGGACCCAGTTTCCCTTTCTGTCTTAAGTCCTTCCTCCTCATTTAGGGTTTTATAAGCAGCATTCACCTTGGACAGTGTCTGAAACCACATGCAGGTTAAATCCCATTTATAACACAAATGCATTGCAGAAGCTTTATATTTTAAAAATTGTCACCCAGCAATCCTTAGTTTAAGAATTTGGAGCAATATCGATTTATAAATCTATAGTTTTGAGTAGTTCCTTAGGGTATGTGGTAGTCAGTAGTCACTATGCTCACATTATTGTAAAGAACATTTTATTTTTCTCGGGAGATCCTAAAAGGCAGACCTTTCTGACCTTCGCAGCCGGCTCTCCCTCGTATTTACAAACTAGGCCATTTTCTTAGGGGACCTGACCATTTGCATGTGAGTGCCCTTCTTTTGCCTAAGGAATCCCTTTTTTTCAGGGGTCATTTCTGTAATATACATATTCATGGTGCCTGCTGGGAGTTTCTTTTCTGGGGCTGGGAGGTAGGGGCACTAGTGGAATTGAATAATTTTCCTTTTTTTTCTAGGAAGAATTGCTCTTAGAGGATTAAGTTGGTGGTTAAAAAGCTGCTTTATGTTTCTGAAGGCCTTGCCCTTTTATGTGTTGATCTGATACTGAAATCTGTTGAAGACAGTTCTATACACAGCACGAGGATATATTTTTTAGAAAAGTTTACCACCCACCCTACTTTGTGGGAGGGTTTCTTTTTTTTTTTATGTGAATAAATATCGATTTTGCTCTTATTTTCTAACTTAAAAAAGTCATTGGCTCTTTTTTCTTTTATTTTTTAGTTGACATGTAATAATTGTACATATTTATAGGGTACAGAGTGATATTTCGATGCCTGTGTATAATATGTAATGATCGCATCAGGGTAACCACCCTATCCATCATGTTAACATTTAGGGTTTCTTTGTGTTGTGAACATTCAAATTCCTTTCTTTTACCTTTTGGAAAATTTACACTATCTTACTGTTAACCACATTCACCCTGTAGTTCTGTGGAAGGCTAGAAGTTATTCTTCCCATTTATCTGTAATTTTGTAACTGTTCGCCCCTCCCCCCCACCCCCCGCCTGTAATAACCACAGTTATGCTGTCTACTTCTATGAGCCTTTCCTTGCTTCCTTCCATCTTTTTGTTTCTTAGTGGAAGTTTTTGAAATCTACATCTTGAAGAGGGGAGTGTGGATTGTGGATTCATGGACAGTCATAAATAAGCATTCAGCTGGGACTCTTCACCTCCCCAGTTAGAAATATTAGATAATCTTCTGTTGGCTTCCCACTTAATCTTTGGCATTTAACCAAAATGTACTTTAAAAAAGAAACTTATTTTTATTTTTATTTTTGGTGAGTCTCACTCAATCACCCTGGGTAGAGTGTGGCAGTGTCACAGCTCACAGTAGCATCACAGCTCACAGAAGCCTCAAACTCCTGGGCTCAAGCGATCCTCTTACCTCAGCCTCCCAAGTAGCTGGGACTACAGGTAGCCACGTGATGCCCGGCTATTTTTAGAGACCAGGTCTTGCCTTAGGCTCTTGCTCAGGCTGGTCTTGAAATCGTGAGCTCAGGCAATCCACCTGCCTTGGCCTCCCAGAATGTGAGGATGCACTGGACCAGCCCATATATATATATATATATATATATATATATTTTTTTTTTTTTTAGAGACAAGAGTCTCACTTTATTGCCCTCGATAGAGTGCTGTGGTGTCTCAGCACACAGCACACAGCAACCTCCAACTCCTGGGCTTAGGTGATTCCCTTGCCTCAGCCTCCTGAGTAGCTGGGACTACAAGTGCCTGCCACAACACCTGGCTATTTTTTTGTTGCAGTTTGGCCGGGGCTGGGTTTGAACCCGCCACCCTCTGTATATGGGGCCAGCGCCCTGCCCACTGAGCCATGGGCGCCACCCCAATATTTTTTTTTAAATGAACTTGAGTCAAGCTTTGGGGGATAGTGTCCCTTACTTACACTTGACCCATGTGAAAGAGTGGCAAGACTTTCTGTCCTTTAAAGGTTCAATAATTGAAACTATGAAATAAACTGACATAGACAGATTAACAGGAGAAAAGACACACAAATTTGTTCCTTCTATAATATATTCACAGGACTCATAAAATATAAGACTCGGAGAAAGGCCAGGTGATTGAAGTTTATATAGTATGCCTGAGCTTTGGAAGGAATAGGGGCTTGGGGCTTCTAGAGGGAGTGGCAGGAGGGTACTAGGAAGAGGGGAGGAAATGTGTGAACAGCGGTTGTCTTGTTTTGCAGATAAACAATGTTTCTGGCAATAAAAAGTCTCAGAGTGGCCTTTAGAAGAACTGGTCATGGCCTTTTCTATGATAAACTCTTGAAGGTTGATGAGATTCCAGTGACAATTTTTTGTTTGTTTCTTTTTCACTGTTTTTTTGAGACAGAGTCTCACTATGTCACCCTCAGTAGAGTACTATGATGTCATAGCTCACAGCAACCTCAAACTCTTGAGCCCAAGTGATTCTCTTGTCTCAGCCTCCTGAGTAGTTGGGAGTACGGGTGCTGGCCACAATGCCCTGTCGCTTGGCTGTTTTTTGTTGCAGTTATCATTGTTGTTTAGCTGGCCCGGGCCGGGTTTGAACCTGGCACCCTTGTATGTGGCTGGTGCTGTAACCACTGTGCTATGGGCGCCCAGCCTTTTTTTTTTTTTTTTTTTTTTTGAGGTGGGGCTTCACTTTGTTCTCCTAATTAGAGGGCAGTGGTGTCATCATAACTCACTCCAACATCGAACTCAAGTGACCCTCCTGTCTGAGCCTCCTGAGTAGGTGTGACTACAGGTGCACCCATCACACCTGGCCTCATTCTTGTAGAGATGGAGTTTCATTCTTGCTCAGCTCTCAAACTTCTGGCCTCAAGAAATCCCCCTTCCTAAGCCTCCTAGAGTGCTAGGATGGCAGGTATGAGCTATGAGGCCAGCAACTGTTTTCTTTTATACAGGTTGAGCATCCCTTATCTGAAATGTCTGGGATAAGAAGAGTTCCAGATTTTGGATTTTTTTTTTAGAATATTTGCATTGTAGTTCTTGGTTGAGCATCCCACATCCAAAAATCCTCCAATGAGTACTTCCTTTGAGTGTCATGTCTATGTTGAAAAATTTCAGATTTTTTGATTTTTGGATGTGGGATTCTGAACCTATAGATTCAAACTTCTTTTACAGAGGACAGCTTTTCAGAGCTACTTCTGTCTGCAGTATCTAAGAATAAGCAGCTCAAAATACGCTGAAGAAATATATCTTCAGGTGGGCGTATCTCTTGTAAGCATATTTTGGGGTGTTGTACCCCAACACCTATTTGACTTATAAGTATGATCCTTGGAGGCATTTAAATAAACTTTTAATTTTAGAATACTTTTCAATTTGTAAGAAAGTTGCAGAGCATAGGAAGTTAGTATAGGGAGTTCCTCACCCAGCCCCCAGATCCCCCTTTTTTGAGACAGAGTCTTGCTTTGTTGCCCAGGCTTGGAGTGACGTTATCATAGCTCACAGCAACCTCCAACTCTGGGGCTCAAGTGATCCTCCTGCCTCCTGAGTGGCTGGGACTGTAGGTTCATGCCACCCCATCTGGGGAATTTTTCTACTTTTAGTAGGGATGGGGTCTTGCTCTTACCCAGGCTGGTCATCTGACCTCAATGGATCCTCCTACCTCAGCCTCCTTGAGTGCTGAGATTACAGAGCCACTGTGCCGAGCACTCTTTCCTCCTATTTTTAACATCTTACATCACTGGTGTATTTGACAAGCTAAGAAACTGATCTGGATATATTACTATTCACCAAACTCCAGACTAAAGCTCACCAGTTTTTCTGCTGATGTCCTATTTTCTGGACCATGATTCTGTCCAGGGAGGGCATCATGGTGCATTCGGTCATCTCGTCTCCCCGCCTCTGTGGCTGTGACAGTTTCTCAGTCTTTTCCTTATGTTTCACAACGTTGGCAGTTTTCAATACTGATCAGAAGTTTGTCTGATATTTTTCTAATGATTACCCTGGGATTGTGGGTTTGGGGGGCAAAGACCACAGAGAGGTGAAGTGGTGCTGGGTTGTGGGGGAAGGCCCCGGGAAGTGGAACAGGCTTTAAAAGATTGTGACAGGTAACATTTGCCACCACCCTGTTCGCCTGTTCGCCTTAAGTTTTGCTTGAGGCAGGCCTGTTGTTTTCTGTAATTTTCAAAGACAAGACAGTTGGACTACCTGTAATCATCTGGAAGATAGCCAGGCTGAGGAAGCGAGCAAATGGAAGACTTCAAGTAACGAAGATATTTATCATCAAAGCAGATGTCCAAGCTTGTTTACTTTGCTTGTAGGAGGAACCCAAGGAAACTATTAACTCGTACACTGTGTAGAGTTCTTACAGGCTCAGTTCTGGTGGTGGGCTTTGAGGCAGCTAATTGGAGGGGTGGGATGGGGCTGTCAGCAGCCTGGGATGGTACAAAACCACAGAATGCAGGCACAAGCATTTTCTTATGTGTTGCTTTTTTTTTTTTTTTTTAAACCCTCCAGACTCTAAGAAAATGGAGGAATATGGGATCAATTTGAGAAAAGGTTAAGATACTGTTTGGGGTGGGATGCTTAGAAAGCCTGTGTGTCAGAGTGAACCCACAGCAGAAGTCACAGAGCCTGGGTTTTTTGTTGTGTTTCTTCTGAGAAGACACCCTGGGCTGTGGGCCGTTCCCCCTTTGATGTGTGTTTACTGACCGGGGAGTTGTTGAGTGGCTTACTGTGGGTGGTTTCTAAGGTTTGAAGCTTATTTTTAGAATCTGAATCTGTCTTGGCAGGAGTTGAATACTTTTTTTTTGGGGGGGGGGCGTTTCAAGTCACTCTTGGGCTGTGGGTTATTGAAAACAGAATCCTTGTGTGGGGTCCCCCTAAAACCCAGGCTGGTGCCCACCTTGTGGTGGTGTGAAGCCCCACCTACCCGGCCACCACGGCTCACCTCCCTGGGCACAGTGCGCTGCTTCTGGGGCTCGCTCAGCTTTTTCTATCTGCTGCTTTGTCCCATCCTGTCTCCAGGTTGTCCACTTGCCCCAGAGACTGTGGTCAAGTGGACAAAGGTTAACTTTGCCTCCTATGTGGGTTCCTTAAGGCCAATAAGGGGGAGTTCATGTCTCCCCAGTCCCTCGTCCACTCTGGACTTCAGAGCCTCCCGGATGAAAGATGGATCACAGCACAAAATGTGGAAAAAGAACTTTATGTTATAAATAGGATATTGTTAGTACAAATTTAGTTGGTGATATAGTGCGAGTGGCAGAGTGAGAATGTTTTTACCAAAGGGATGTATGTTCATTAGGAGCTTTTTTTTTTAGAGACAGTCTCACCTTGTGGCCCTCAGTAGAGTGCTGAGGCACCACAGCTCACAGCAACCTCCAGCTCTTGGGCTTAGGCGATTCTCTCTTGCCTCAGCCTCCTGAGTAGCTGGGACTACAGGCCAGGCGCCTTTCACAACTTCCGGCTATTTTTTTTTTTCTTGCAGTTTGGCCCGTGGCCGGTTTGAACCTACCACCCTCAGTATATGGGGCCGGTGCCCTCCTCAGCTTTTAATGACTGCAAAGAGGGGGGGACCCAGGGCCACATGCTGTGTAGGGCCTGGAGACTTAGTCATGGGACATAGGGCTGTGATTACCTGTCACTTTCACCCTGAGGCAGGAAGGAAATGGGAGGGAGGCCTGGGGGAGGCAGAGACAGGTTTTCAGAGGACACCCTTTTTTTGCAAGCAGGTGAAGTACCAAGATTTACAGAAACATCACACATTCCAGAGAGGGAATAGGTCTACCCTCAAGAGTGGAGTAGGCCCTGAGTTTAAAGACGGAATAGAAAGGGTAGTATACTCTCAAAGTCAGTGGGGAGTGCACTGCTCCAACAAGGAACAGCCAGAGGCTTTTTTTTTTTTTTTTTTTTTTTGAGACAGAGTCTCACTTTATCACACTAGGTGGATAATGACATAGCTTACAACAACCTCCAACTCCTGGGCTTTGGCGATTCTCTTGCTTCAGCCTCCCGAGTAGGTGGGACTACAAGCACCCGCCACAACACCCGGCTATTTTTTTGTTGCAGTTTGGATGGGGCGGGGTTTGAACCCACCACCCTCAGTATATGGGGCTGGCGCCCTACCCACTGAGCCACAGGCGCCGCCCCCAGAGACATTTTTAATTAAAAAAATATTTAATTTATTTGGTGAATATGTGCTATTGCTGTATATAGCTCAATAAGGACAGATCAACAGGAATGCAGAAGTGAAGTGCTCATCCCACTGCCCCACTTCCACTTCCTCCCCTCCCTTGAGGCCCCCAACATCATGTTTCTTGTGTATCCTTTTGGAGACATTTTGTGCATGTCTTATAAAAAGATACGTATATCCTCCTCCGTCATGTACAAACAGTGGCATGCTAACAGTGCTGCACACGGTTCTGGCCTTCCTCCTGTGACACTGTATCTTGGAGATGATTGCATTTCTGCACATGAAACTCCCTTCTGCTTTGGTGGCTATTTACCATTCCTTTGCGGGGTTGGGCCCTCACTCATCTACCAAGTGCCCTGCCACTGGACTAGGCTGTGGCTGTGCCAGCAGTGTTGCAGTGAATACACCGTATGCTCATCACTTTGACATTTCACCCATGTGCAGGGCTGTCTCCAGCACACATCCTTAGAGGAAGAATTGCTGGCCAGAGGACTTGTGCATATTACTTACATTTTGTGGATGTTTCCATCATGTGAGTCTTGGTTTATCCATACCCAGGTCAGCCCTCTGTGCTACCAGATGTTTTGCTGTTTGCCAGGTGAACAGGTGAAAAGTGACAGCGCAGGATTGGCAAGAAGGTAACACTGTCCCTTGGAGGCCATAGGGCCTGTTCACATATAGGGATGGCCACATTCAGGGGCTTGCAGTGAAATCTGAGCCAGAGAAAGACTGCTCTGAGCCCCAGGGCAGCCCTTGGGTTCAGGGCAGAGATTGAGGGGGATTCTGATCTCTGCTGGGGTCCCCAGAGACCCACTGGGAGATTCCCCCCCTGAGAATCTGCAGTGCCAGCAGGGCATCTGGGTTGTGCAGATGTGAGGCTGGGTGTGTTAGTTTCCTATGGCTCACATAACACGAGTTCATTATCATACAGTTACGGTTCAGGGGTCTGCCTTGGTTCTCACTGGGTTAAAAGACCAGGATGGCAGCTGTACAGTGATTCTTCTGGCCCTCGTCTTCTCTGGCCTCTGCTCCTGAGGCTCACAGCCCCTCCCTCTGCCTTCACAGCTGTGCTGTGGCATCTTCTCTGAGCCTCCTGCCCACCCCCCTTTTATTTCAGATTGTTATGGGGAACGTACATTTTGCTTACATTGTTTTTGTGTGGAAAAAGTCAGTTATAGCTGTGTCCTTGTCCCAGAGAGTGCAATATGCCTGTGCCTGCCTGCCTCTTATGAAGACCCTTTGGTTACATTGGGCCCACGGGGCTAATCCACGCTAATCCCCCCATCTCAAGATCCTTAACCGCAGCAAAGTCCCTTTTACCAATTAAGGTCACAAGTTCATAGGTTCTAGGGATTAGGCTGTGGACAACTTTAGGAGGGTATTTTTCTGTCTGCCGCACTGGGGGGGGGGGAGGGTCAGACTGCAGGAGGTTTAGATAAACATGTGAATGTCTATCTGTGAAGCGATGGGGGAGGTGGCCATAGGATAGGAGCCCAGGCCTGGTGGCTCCTCCTGTGTCTCACAATGAGGCTTCCATGTGACTCTGGCAAGTCATCCCCTTCCTGGGATTTACTCTACTTTCTTGGGAGTAATTACAATTATGCTTGCATAAGAACCTGCATAGCTAGTGTTTTGGGCTCATTCTCTCACTTTATCACAGCAGCCCTTGGAGGTCTAAGTACTTAGACCATTAGAAAATGGTCTAAGCCCATTTTCCAGATGAGGAAACCTGAGGCACAGAGAGATTTGGCAACACACCCCAGTTTGCGTAGCCTGCAAGTGGCAGAGTTGCCATTTGAACCGAAGAGGCTTGGTCCCAGAGTTTTTGCTACTAAAGATTGACCTGCCTTGAAATTCCATTGTCTTAACTTTTCTTTCCACCCTTTCTTTCCCTTCTCTGCGCCCTCTCTGCTCACGTTCCTCCATGACTTCTCTTTATTCTGAGTACATACCTAAATACTGTTGGGTATTCAGCCAGGCTGCAACCCATGGCATTACTTCTGTCCCCTAAGTTACGGGTGATGCGAGTAACAGAGAGACACAGACGGGTGTTTCTGAAAATCCTGCGAGCTACATTATCTGGGACAGCAGGCGGGGACGTTCAGCCTGCATCATGTCTGAGCCCAGTGGCCTCGCTTTCCCCACCAGGCCAGTTCCTGATAGCATTCTGCTCTGAACCCTTTTGCATCTTCTGTTCAGTTGCTTGAGGAGAGTTCCCAACCTGAAGCACTCTGCCCTCTTCCTCCTTCCCTTTGACCCTGTCTACCTGTTGGTAGTTGACCCAAAAGAGATGGGGTCTGGGAGGAAAAGGTCCTGATCCTTCAGTTCCCTCTATCAGAGTTAGAACAAGCAGGCGGGTAGAGCTGCTTGCAGGGTGTTGACTTTGCACGGCCCCTCTTGGTGTTTATGACATCCTGGGGTACATGCAAGTTAAAGCCTCAGAATCTGCCTGGTACCCATGAGAACGGACAGTGTCATTTCTGGGAAATGAATGAACAAGTGGCTTTAGAACCACATCAAGGACCAGGTGTGCAGTGTGGAGTGACGGGTGATGGTTGGCAGGAGCCTGCTCGAGATTCAGGGTTTTGAGTAGATGATATGGTTGAAGGAAGCACCAGACCGGCAAGGGTGCTGGCCGAAGCAGGAGCCCTTCATAGTGCAGTGATGCAAGCACCCCATAAACTAGGGGCAAGGGGAAAAACTGAACTGGTCTTGAGGTTTGGAGGCTGTGGCCTTTTTTCTTCCTGATTCTATCTTACTCATGTTTGCACGCCTCCACACTTCCCTTCTCAAACTTTCCCACCCACATCTTGACTTGCTGTTCTGCCTGGACATCCCAGGGTGCCCTGTTGAGAAACAAACAGGAATCTTGGAGGAAATGAAGGATTCCAGACTCAGTTAAAGGATTCCAACTCCGGAGCACATTTGGCAACGCATTGGTGTTTGAACTGTAAATCCCCGTTACCTTGAGCTGAACTGTGAGGCCATCTGTATTGGGACTTCTCGTTACATAAACATCTTCATTTTAAAATTATAGTTTCTCAGGTTCTGAGTCAGGGCTGTTGGGGTGAGCTGCTCCCATTAATTTCTTTTTCTTTTTCTTTTTTTTTTTTTTTGAGACAGTCTCTTTTTATCACCCTCGGTAGAGTACTGTGGCACCATAGCTTACAACAACCTCAAACTCTTGGGGTCAAACGATACTCTTGCCTCAGCCTCCCAAGTAGCTGGAACTACAGGCATCTGTCACAATGCCTGGCTAGTTTTAGAAATTGGCTCTGGCTGGTCTCAAACTCCTGAGCTCAGGCCATCCACCCGCCTCCGCCTCCCAGAGTGCTGAGATTACAGGCGTGCTCCCAAGTCTTGATGCCATTCCAGGTGGTTTTTTTTTCTTTTTGCAGTTTTTGGCTGGGGCTGGGTTTGAACCCGCTACCTCTCGCATATGGGGCCGGCGTTCTACCCCTTTGAGCCACAGGCTCCGCCCCCAGGTGGTTCTTGGTGTCTTTTTTATACCTAGCTGTTGTTTTCTACAAATATTTGTTGAAGTGCTCAATATTTCTTGGTTTGGCATCAAAATTCTCATCCAGGGAAACCCCAAACCCCTCTGTTCCAGCAAACTGGGATGGTGGTTACCCTGTGAAGCACCCAGGGATTGGAGTCCTACTTATAGGTGCTGAGGATGCAGATTTTAATTTTAATTTTTGCCCTTATGGGGCCCACAGACCAGTCAGGAAGTCAATAGTGCCCCATGACAAGCCATAGCTGATATATAATGAGTGCAGCATGTCCCACATTGCTCTGTGTACTTTCTCATTTAATCCTCCTAAGAACCTTACGAGGAAGAAGCTACCTGTGTGCCCACTTTACAGGTGGAAAAACTGAGGCACTGAAGTCATGCTGCAAGGCGTGGGGGGCTTGGATGTGAGCCCAGGTGGTCTGGCTCTAGTCCCTGCACCCTTGGCCTCTGCAGTCCACGGAGACCCTCTGAGAGGAGTGAATTCTCCCTGGGGCAGGCCAAGGAGGGCTTCTTGGAGGAGGTGACAGGAAGGCTGGGATGGAATAGGTGACCAGGAGTTTGCCACACCCATTAAGGAGGTAGATGGGGGCATAGAGGAGAGAGTTTGTCAGGGACATGTTTGGGGACCTCTAACCTAGCCAAGGGTGGAGGGAGATGATGTGAGAGACTATGGGCAGTTAAGTACCAGTGTGTCCTGGGAGTCCCCTCTGTTCCCTCCAGAACAGGACAGTTGGTCACTGTTGTCCAAAACATGATGAGGGGTGTCAGAAAGTCCCCTGTGGACTTGATTTTGAGCAAACAGAGACCCTGGAGGGGCTGAGCTAAGGCCAGTGGCCAACTTGGAGGCTTGAATTTAAGGCCTCAGCCTGGGATATGGAGATAAGAGATTTCTAGCAGTGTCTTCTTCTTCTTTTTTTTTTTTATTGAGGCAAAATTCACATAACAAACTTAACCATTTTAAACAATTCAGTGGCATTTACGATATTCACAATGTTGTGCTTGTGCAACCACCACCTCTGTCTTCATCATTCTCCAAAGACCCCGGTTCTTAACAGTTGCTCCCTACTTCCTTCCGCCCACTGCGCTTCCTGCTGTCCCTGAACTCCACGAACTTGATTTCTATTTCTATGAGTTTCATATAGATGGACTCATCCTGTAAGTGGCCTTTTGTGTTTTTGAGGTTCTTGCCAGTGATGTCTTAGATGATCAGTGAGAAAGCTGGTAGGCTGCCTGGCTGTCTCTTGGTTTTCTGGAGTCAGATCCTTTCCTTCAAATTTAGGATTCCAGGCAGAACCCCAAACCTCTGAACCCCTGCTTTGGACATAGGAGGATTCTCTAATGCAGTGGTTCTCAGCCTTCCTAATGCCCGGCCCTTTAATACAGTTCCTGTGGGTTGCGACCCACAGGTTGAGAACCGCCTGTACTGGTCCATTCCAGAGAATTCTGAGGCTATTTAGGCCAAATTGTTTAGAAGCAAATTTGTTGCTGGATCTGCCTCCTTAATGGGTGTGGCAAGTTTGTTTCCTGAAGTTTGTTTCCACCTCCTGGGGTTTTCAGGATCAGTTCATTAATGTCAGTTCAGGATGTGAAGATGGCTGGGTCTTGACAGCACGTCCCAGGATTTTCAGGATTCCCCCCCCCCCCCCCCTGCTTTCAACCTAGTGATATTTTAAAAAAAAACTGAGTTCTTCTCAGTTGGCAAGGCCCTCCCTCACCCGCCCGAGGCCTGCGGGGTTGGAGCAGGTGGCTGAGAGGTCCCAGCACCTTGCAGGGTGCTTTAAAAATGCAGCTGTGAACATGAAAGAGGTAAAGTCTCCATCTTTCTTTAAGGCTGCATAGTACTCCATGGTATACATGTACCACAATTTGCTAGTCCATTCGTGGGTCGATGGGCACTTGGGCGTCTTCCATGACTTAGCAATTATGAATTGGCCTGCAATAGTTTGTCTATTCCACTGGGTAAGAACAATTTTTCATACATTTTGATTTCACTATATATTCTACTTAGCAAAGTATAGCAGGAATGGAAGAAGTAGTATCCAATGTACTCAGCCCTACTATGAAGCTAAACTATAGCTTTCACATGAGGGCTATAACCCAACTAGACCACAAGACTATGGGGAAAGGACCAAGGAAGGGGAAGGGAGGGGGGAGGTTTGCATGGAGGGAGGGTAATGGGTTGGGCCACATCTATGGTGCATATTTTTATCTATAATAAAAAAAAATAATAAATAAAAAATTGTACGAGCAGTGACACTATTGACTTGTAGACCAGATGATTATTTTTGGTGAGTGATTAGCAGTATTCCTGGTCTGTACCCGCTAGATGCCAGTATTACCTCCCTATCCAGTTGTGAGAATCAACATCGACTCCAGAAATCCTCCATATGTCCCCTGGGAGGCAATCCCCGACCACTGAGCACCACTGGATAGAGAAGGGCTCCTCCACGTGTGGTGCACACTGACAGCCTTGGAGCCTGGGAACTTGCCGGGAAGCAGATTCTTAGGCCCCTTCCCGGGCCAACTAAAGTGGAAACTGCTGTGGGGAAGGGCAGCCAAGGTTTTACACACCCTTCTGGTGTCTTGGATCCAGATGAGCCCTGAAGTGTGAGAGGGACATTCCAATCACCCGGCAAACTTTGAACACGTTGTATGTAAACTCTGCTCTCCAACCAAACTGATCCAAACCCATTGGCTCTCCAGCTGTGAGCTGACCCAGGTGATTCAAATGCACAGCTCAGGCTGAGGGCCAGTCAGGAGAAATGGAGACGGGGGTCTTTGCGCAGGCTCACTGAGGAAGCCAAGGAGAGACCAGGCTCGAGCCTGCTGACCTTTCCTGACTGGGAAGATGACAAGGAGACCAACAGCCTCCTGAACTGGCTCCTGAGGAATTCAACACCCACAGGGCATGTTCAGACACATCTTGGACTGGGAGTTTTGGTGTGTGTAAAATGCCCTCATCTCTGATTTTCTGTGACACGAATTGCCCTGTGAGCTTTGCAGGTAGGAAGAATTCACTGTGTTCATGGTTTTCTGGACACCAGCAAAGAATTCTGAACCCAAACATTTCTCTCTCTATCCCCTGTCCCCACCCCTGACACTCCAAGGTCAGACCATGTGCTGACTTTTTTTTTCCGGGGTTCTGTAGGTGATTTCGTTCTATCAGGAAACACCAGAAATGTCAGCACTCTTAGAAAAGTGTTTGTCACAGGTGATAACCACGTAGCCACTCAAGCACCACGGGACAAAAATAGGCAGAAGGAGCTTTTGAAATTCTTTAGGGGCAGATAGGCAGTAAGTGGGCTTCACACTCTTTCCTCAGCATCCTCACACACTGTTAAGAACAAGCTTGGAACACGGCTCTTGGTGAAGCCAGACGTTATCCGTGGAGGGCTCTCATGTTCTGTCATGACCGACTGGAAACAGTACATGGCCGCTCATCTCCATTATCTTGGTATTGTCACAATAATTCTGTGGCTAGGAATGTATCTCCACTTTGCAGCTATAGAAACTGAGGCTCGGAGATAACTTACTTCACCTATTCAATTGGCCAATCAACACGTGCTATGTGCTGACGTTTGAGGGTTTGAGCTAAGCCCTGGGGTGGGCAACCTGTGCAGAGTCCACAGTCAAAGACAAAGGTCAGTAGATAAGTCCCATGTGGCATGGGTCTGCTGCAGTTTTTAGCTATTGTCTCTTGCTCAGACCCATTCCATGCTTTGTGATGATGGCTGGAGTCTCAGAACCGCATTTCCCAGAACCTCTGGCTAGCTGCTTAGACTCTGGCATCAGGGGAGATCAGGGGGAGTCTCTTGCTGGTTTTTCTCTTCTTTAGTGGAGACATCCAGCCTGTCAAGGTCTGTGCCCTGCACTGTACATGCTTCCAGACTGAGGAGGCCTCTGGGGTCTCAGGCCTGCCTGTGAGCCTGCGTCCTGCCCCACCCAGAGGTCCAAGCACTGACTATGCCTGCAGGCGCTCGAGGAGGCCCTGGCCATGCACACGGGGCTGCCCCTTGGTAGTCAGAGCACCAACCTCTGACTTCTAGGTCCTGGTCTCCCATCCTCTTCCCTTTTGTTCCCCCAAACCTAGGGCTAGTAATGGCTTCCTATAACACAAATCTCTAAGTAAACTCAGTGCTAATTTTTAAAAACCATTTCATTTCAGCTTTTCTACATCTATGTAACAAATTTGTATTAAATACTCTTAGTTTGGAATAACTTCTAGGTTCTCACTGGACCCTGACTGATTCAGGTCAGCTCAACCTGGAAAAGGCATTCTTGGGAAAGAGACAAAGCTGAGAATGGCAGACTGAAGAGGACGCAGCCTGGTGAGGAGGGGAGTGGGGGGCAGGAAGGAGGAAAGGCACGGTCAAGGGCCCTGTGGTGTGAGAGCCCTTGGAACTTGCCAGGGAGATGATCCACTAGCTGCTTGGGCACAGGGAGGCTGGAGGCTGCGCTAGGCCTTGCTGAGGCCTCTTGTGCTGTGGGGGCCTGGGACCAGGGCTGAGACATGGCTGTGCAGGTGTGGGGGTGGGGTGCCATGACCTGAATGACCTCTCTGGAGGTGCCCTTGCCTGTAGGTCACAGGAAAGATGTTGGTGGGGTCTTATCTCAAGGGTAATGGAGAATCATCCAGGATTTTGAACGGGGGAGCTCCAGGATGTGATTTGTATTTGTAAAGGGCTGTTTTGTTGACACATCGAGAATGCTCTGGTGTTGGACGTCTATAAGAGGTGGTTCAGTGGTTTGTCCAGGAAGAGGGAGGAATGGGACTGGAGGCATGTGGGGCTCACTTGCTTTGGGACCTGGAGTGAGTCACTCGCTCTTTCTGTTTGACCAGTCATAGCATGAGGAGTTTGGGCCAGAATAGGGATTTCTTAGCTGGGGTTTGATCCTTCTAGTGCAGGTGGGGGAAGGCCCAAGGATGGGCATCAGGGGGCTGCAGAGACTCAGAAATCAGCACACATCCACAGGCATCCCACAGAGATCTCACCACATCCCCTGCAAGGCTAGTAGCCCCAGAGTTTTAAGCTACTCATGTCATGTCTAGCTATGTCACTCATAGCTAGAAATGCACTTGCAGCTCACATTGTTGCTAATGGTTTAAAATTCTGCCCCTTTCCCATGAGTAAGATATATTTGTTTGTTTGTTTATTTATTTAGGGTTTTTTGTTTTGAGACCGAGTCTCACTCTGTTGCCCAGGCTAGAGTTCTATGGTCTCAGTCTGGTTCACAGCAACCTCAAACTCCTGGGCTCCAGGGATCCTCCTGCCTCAGCTTCTACAGTAGCTGGGACTATAGGCACCTGCCACGAAGTCCAGCTGATTTTTGTATTTTTAATAGAGATGAGGTGTCACTCTTGCTCAGGCTAGTCTTAAACTCCTGAGCTTGAGGGATCCTACTATCTAGGCCTCCCAGGGTGCGGGAATTATAGGTGTGAGCCATTGCATCCCCGCCAAGTAATGCATTTTTTTGTTCTTTTTTTGCAGTTTTTAGCCGAGGCTGGGCTTGAACCTGCGACCTCCGGCATGTGGGGCTGACATCCTATTCCTTTGAGCCACAGGTGCCGCCCAAAAGTAATGCATTTTTAAAGTGCTCCTGCTGTCTGTGCAAGTGAGGGAAGACGGACCTTGACACCAGCTACAGCAGGTTGGCCTCTCTCCTCCCTCCTGTGCAGACTGACCGGAGGGCACCATGCCCCTTGATCATCACAGCAGCCTGATGAGGTGACAGCTGGCTTGGCTCTGTGACCTGTCAAAAGGCTCTCTGAGGCCACCACATCCCCCTACTGTCTCAGAGACAGAATAAGAGCAGTCTTCAGGGAGCTCCCTGTGTTTGCCTTCTACAGTCCCAGCCCCCAGCACTCCTGGGCTCCAGCGCATACCTTCTTTGACACGTTATTCCATCCCCTGATTTTTCCAACACACGTGAGCTCACTAGAAAAACAAAATCTAGAATCATACTCTTCCTCAGTCACACGAATTGAGGTCACTGGGTCCAGTTTCTAAAGGAAAATGTAGCTTTGTGCTGCAGTGAGACTGGAAATTTCGTTCCTTCCTGTCAAAGTAGGTCAGGCACCACAAATGTTTTAGGGCTGAGCTCTTTCTGTAGTGCCCCCGAAATCCCAGAAGGCAGGCAGCAGCTGGCTGCCCTGGCGTGCCCACCCTGCGGGCTCCATCCCTTAGCGGGGCTGGTGCAGAAGCTGCAGATGCCTTTCCTAGGACTCGCACGTGCCCCATCTTGCTGGGATTTTTCAAATTTCTCTGTGGAAGCCCTTTATGGTCTGTGACCCTGGCCATCATAGAGCCGAAAAGACAGCAGATTTATGGCACGCTTGAAGAGCAGCCATCCAAGGATGCGTTTTCCTTGCTCTCAGCTGGTAATTTATTTTTAAATGATCTTTCTGTTACTTATGTGTCTCAGTGACTCCAATGGCTGGGGTGAACTGCTTCTTATCAGACCAGCAAAACTAACCAGATTAAAGGGAACCCCTCACCTGTCATCAGAAGGAGGACTCAGATGTCTTAGAAGTGCAGCTGAACTGGGACATCTCCTTTTGTCCCTGAACAGCGACATGGCTCAGGGCAAAGCCTGTGGGCCTTGGGGTCAAACGCTCAGGCTGTCGGGGCAGCACCAGACATGCCCCTCAGGTTGCTTTCCACTTTATAAAGTGGGGCTCATGATACCTGCTGCAGAGGCTGATGGGTGATGGTTAAGGTTAGGAGCAAGTGATATAAAACATCCAGCACAACTGATAGGCGATATAAGCTACCTATGTGACTATTATTACCTTTCACCTTGCTGTCAGTTCCCCTCTGGAAACACACATCTCAAAACCCAGGATGGAAAGGTCTTTATATGGGGTCTGACCACTTTCCAAATCTAAACCCAAACAGTAAGCCCACTTGGAATCCGGAACCCTGATGTTCAAATAACAAGGACAGGTAAGTAGGCGAGGATGGAGGTTTGTTTCTCTCCCAGGAATGAAGATCCGCTTCCACTCCAGCGTAATTACAGTTTAGCAGGGCCTCGTCTGAGGCTGATGATTCGCGCAAGTACACAACTGTCTATTGTTCTCCTGTAGCTCGTTACCATGGTGATCTAATTAAAGAAGCACCCCATGCTGCCAGCCCATAGGTAGGGCGCTTGCAGCTCCTGGTGGTTGGGGCGTGTGGCCGACCCCTCCTGAGGCACTTCCCCAAATTCTGACTGAAGGCTGGTTGTCCTGGATATGACCCAGAAAATGCCTTCATTTTGGGAATCAGCTGTGAATTAAATGCCACTCCCTGAGTGCTTTCTGACAGAAAGACGATGAGTTAGGTGCTGCCGGCACGCTCTGGGACCTCGGGAAGTCACTTAATACGTTTCATTCTCAGTTTCCTCATGTACAGCCAGGTGATAATGCCTGCTTTGCAGAGGAAAGACAGAGTCTGTGGAAGGGCCTTGAGAAGGTGGGGGAGCATGGCGTCACCGCCATCCCTCTGCACGGCAGGGCCAATGTGGGGATAAGGAGGGAGCCCAGGCCCTGCGGTCTGGCAGACCCAGGTCCAGATTGTGGCCCTGAGGCAGAGGGTAGCTGCCTCATGGGATCTCTTAGCTGGCTGTGAGATGGGGACAGAAGTCAGCTCACTACTTATAAACATGTAATGAGCTGTGTGAAGTCCCTGGCGCAGGCTTGGCACAAGACAAATTCTTGTAAATGCCAGGCCAATGGAAGGCCAAGTCAGTGCCCCCAGTGCAGGGTCCAGCGTTGCAGTGCCCAGGTGTGTCACAAAGAGCAAGGGTTCTGGAGGAATTACTTAGAGTTCAAGTCCTAGCAAGTACGACGCTGGGCCGTGCACCAGCCCTCTGCAGCCTCACTGATACTGGGGAGCTATTTAATTAGCCACTTAATAAGTCACTTAATTTCTTCAGATCTTGCATCTTCTAAATGCATCTTAATAGTGATGGAACTGGGGCTAAATGAATAACAACAATGGCCCATATTTGCAATATACTGTCTAGTGAACCAGAGGTTACATCCACCCTCTGGCTGCAGTGCTCAGCTCTTCCATTTCCCAGCCATGTTCCCAGTGACCCAGCACGTATATGAGTTGTCTTCTTTAGTCCAACACGTATATGAGTTGTCTTCTTTAGTCTTAAAACCCAGGCCATAGTGTGGGTACCATTGTTACCTTGGTTTTCAAAAGGATAGACACAGATTTTGAAAGGTGAGGTGACTTGCCCAAGGCAACACTGTCTGCAAGTAATGGAACCAGGATTTGAGCTGAGGTGCCTGACTGCCTCTCCCCACGCTCACATTTCTTCTTAACCATGATCCTCTACTGCCTCTCACTGGATCATTACTGTACCCTGCAAAACAGGCACCAGCATCCCCATTTAAGTTTATGAGTGGACAGGCCCAGAGAGAGGCAGTGTCTTGCACAATGTCTAAAACCTGGTCAATAGTAAGGGCAGGACCTCTCTGGGAGCCTCCCCTCAGACTCAAGAGCAAATGCTCTCCCATCTTGGGGCCATGCACCAGCCCTCTGCAGCCTCACTGATACTGGGGAGCTATTCAATTAGCCACCTGCCAACCTCTCCCCTCTGCACCCCTCCTCATCATCTCTCTTAGTGCTCCAGAGTCCTTGTGATTTGGACAGTGTGTCTGGACATGTGCTACTGATTATGTCCCTGGCTCATCAAAGGCTTGGTCTCTTTCCTTGTAGCCAGAACAGCTCAACACCTCATCCACCCACCACAGCACTCATTTCCTTTTTATGAAGATTGGGGAGCAAAAACATTTCAAAGGCTACCAATTAAATGAACCCTGCCGTGCCTGTATGGACTGAGCACCTTTGGGGAGCCAGGGGGTTACCCAGTCAGTAGCTGACAGGCCGGCACATGTGGTCTTTGTATTCCTGTAGTGCTTCTCCCAGGATGCTGCCTGCCCTCCCTTCATCCCTAATGCCCTGTATTCAGCCCAGTTAGTGCAAGGGACAGGGCTATGGCACCACCTGTTGTAGTCCCAGCTGGTGTCTGCCAATCACATGTACTCACCAGTAGGCCTCTAATACTCCACAGCCAGACAAGCTCCTGGCCTTCCAGTGGTGGCTTTAGTGAGGAGAAAGGCTGAGCTCTGCACACTGTATTGCTTGCCTACGCCAGATGGTCTTTCATCCCCCAAATCACACATGAGTCTTCCTTTTTGTCCCTCCCATCTCCACTGCCCTCACCTGAGGCCTTACCATCTTCCTTCTGGGATATTCTAATTGTCACACTTCATCTCCCATTTTCCACTCACTCTAACCTCAATCCACCCTTTTTATGATCACCAAACGGATTTTCCACAGCGCTTAGGTCTTTGCTGCCATATTTAAGGTTTTTTTAATGGCTCCCTGCTGCTCACAGCACAAAGGTCAATCTGCAGGGGTCTTTGTCCTTTTTCCGGAATCTGCCACTTCCTGGTTTAGACTCTGTTTCAGCAACATGGAATAGCATGAAGTTTCTGGTGAACACCGGCCCCTTCTGCACCTCCATACTTTTGTTTGTGCTGCTGATTCTGCCTGTGATGACCTTCTAAGTTTTCCTTCACGAGACCACTTCTGTCTGCTCTCTGAGGCACGGCCCAGTGGGTGAGAACCCACAGTAACATGTTTACAGCCCAGCCCAGGGGCTTCTATTTTTGTTATTTTCTGTTTTTTTTTTTTTTGTTGTTGTTGTTGTTGTTTGTTTTTTCTTAAACAGACTCTCACTCTGTTACTTGGGTTGTAATGCAATAGCATTACCATAGCTCACTGCAGTCTCAAACTCCCAGGCTCAAGTGATCTTCCTGCTTCAATTTTCCAAGTATTTGGGTCCATGAGTGTAGCTACCATGCTGGGCTACTTTTAAAACATTCTACAGAGACAATGTCTCATCAGATTGCTCATGCTGGTCCCCAACTCCTGACTTCATGAAAGTACCTCTGCTCCCCAAAGTACTAGAATTATAGGTGTGAGCCACTGGGCTTGGCCAGGATTGTTTTATACCATAATCATCTGAGTGCTTACTTTTTTCTTTTGCTAGACTGATGGACTCATGAGAGTTGGCCCTACACCTTACTCATTTTGTAGTTCTGGGTCTCAGTTAGGTACAGACTCAGTAGAGTCTGCTGAACTGAGCCAGGATTGAATTGGCTCGAGGACAGGACTAGCTAGCAGTCTGGAGAGATGATCTTACCTCTTTGAGCTCAACTGTGTGTTTCATTGATCTTGAATAAGAAACCAGTAAAGGAGTTCATGTGTCTCTGCTTCCATGGAGGCTGGCATTTGACAAAAAAATGTGCTTGTCTTTGTGCAATTTTTATTATCTTAACCTCAAACCAAGAATGGGCTGAGACTGACAGGATTCGGATCATATGCCTTAGTGCATGTCTTGGGGTAAAAACACATTCTTCAACACTTGCATTACTTTAGGCTAGAGGAGTGCTCCAAGAAAGAGTCGCCATTCCTGGAAGGTGTCAGATTTGGGGCTCAACTTGGTAAAATCACCGTAGAGTGAGCATTTACCTAAGCCTGCACAGTGAGGTGGGGGATTCCCAGGAGACAGGAGGGAATCATCCCTGATCTCGCTGCACACAGAAGCTCACAGTTCAGTGAAAGAGCAGAAGATGGCATAAATAATTAGAATATGTGTGGATGGTGCTGTAATCCAGGGAAACTTGAGAGCTGCAGGGAGGCTTCCATGTCCGACTGCATGGTCTCGATGAGGGGACTCCTGCATTCATTTTCAGAAGACTTCTAGAAGTAAACCCGGGGGTTGAGCAGAGGGAGCTGCTGGTTGGTCCACAAACTGTGTATGAGGTGCCCTGCTACTCCGGAAGCCACAGACAGCCCAGGCTGCCCCAAAATACACAAAGAAGGCCCCTTTGCTCCTCTCAGTGGGCCTTGAGTCTCCCTAATAGCCTGGCCTCCAGGCCGCTCTCTGCAGCAGGGTCATTGCTCATGCTAATCCAGGACTCACCCTTCAAGGCATGCTCTGTGGATCATTGCTTTTAAAGAAAAGATCAAAATGGAAACATTTGCAGCTATAGCTGGTGAAGTGACATAAGGATAGGGCCATTCTTGGGTTCCAGGACAAGGCTTGTCATAATCTGAGCTTTCTGACTGAGCCTCAGTTTCCCCATATACCCAGCACATTCTGACTTTGTGGCTTCCCATATACCCAGCACATTCTGACTCTCTTTTGGGAGATTTGATAAGAATCTCTTTGCAGCCAGCTTTCCTGCAGGAAAGCCCTCTCCCTGGGCCAGGCATCACGTCCCAGCTTGGAGTGGTGGAGAGCCTGAGATTCTGGACTCTGGTGCTTAGTGCTGGGTGGGATGGCCACACCTGGATTTCCTGTGCAGGGCAGGCAGGGCCACGGTGCAGAGGGAGCATTGTAGCTCTGACAGCTACCACAGACACAAAGCCTCAGAATAACTGCAGTGCACACAGGTCATGAGGCAATAAAACACCTTTTAAAATGTCATCTGCTGAACTGCAGATTCCAACTAATAAATCCCCATGACCTGGAGGTACCTGGGGGTCAAACATTTCTAATACAGCCCTGGAGCTGCCCTATACCCTGGAAGATGAGCTGGCTTTATGAGTTTGCTGTTTGATGGTTGTCATAGATGCCGGCACTGCCACATGGGCAGGGGTCATGGGGTAGGGACAGAGACTCAGCAACATCTTATAATTAGCCAGTGGCTGGGGAATCCTGTGTCAGCACCCACAGTTTGGGGGGAAATGGGGGTTGCGGCTCTCCAGGGATCAGCTTGGTAATCTTTAAAATAATGTACCCTCCATCAGGGCCAGGAGAAATGGGGACAGGGCTGCATTCTCAGAGAGTAAAGAAGAGACAAGAGATGAGGGCGGTGACAGAATTCTGAGACAGACTGCAGCCTCTGGGCCGTCACCTCACTGCACTCTCACACAGCTCTTGAAGTGGGAAGCGGGTGTACAGCCTCCTTCACCCAACGGTGAGACAGGACCAGTCCTGGTCTTTCTGGCTCTTTCCTCTACTCCTTTCAGATAGTACCTTCCAAAGTGCTGGCCATTTCTCTCCTGCACAGAGCAGTCCTTTCATGTGGGAAGGACAATGGTCACGCCTGTCCTTTTACAGGTGAACAGGCAGGGGCTCGGAGAGTGGAGAGAGACTGAGTCGAACCACACTTTGGAAGATGATTGGGTTTAAGGACAGCATTGAGGCCAGCCTGAGCCACAGAGTCCAGCAGAAGCAGTCCTCTGCTACCACATACAGGACTGTGGGTTTTCACAAATCACCACTGTGGGGTGCTCCTAGAGGTACCCTTAGAACACAGGGGCTCCTTTACCACCTGATACCCAGGACAGGCCACCAACTGATCGTGGCTTCTCTCTCCAGATACTCCCCTTGTTGGAGCCTTCGGCCAAATCTCATTGCCCACATGTCACCTCATTCCTACCTGAGTGTCTTAAGACTCCCGCTCCTTCTCACCCTTCTCACTCAAGAATCCTGCCTCACCTTTGAGGTCTAGTCTGAGCACCAACGCCTTCAGGAAGCCCCTGTAGATTTCCGCTGAGCCCTCCATGCAGTCAACTTCCAAATCCAAACAGCCCCCCTCATTTTCCCCCATTAAGAACTGAGGCATATAATAACTATACATAATAATTTATATATAACATGTATAATTTATACAGAAACCTCTTTTTTCTCTTCTGACTTCACACTGTCCTCATCCACCAAATTTACAATCTCTGCTCTGTGTATGTTGCAAGAACACCAGGTCTGGAGTGGTGGATGTTGCTGTGAAGGCCAAAAAGAAAAGGGGAAGCTGACTGCATCTTGGTGCTTGGGGACATGATAACATCATCACAGTGCTTTATGCTCACTGCAGAAAATAATGGGGTCAATCTTCCCATTGGTGTCTGATTGTTCCTATCTAATGGATCCCCAGGGAGGGAAGCGCTAGCTTATTGGGGCAGCCATGGCTTCATGTAACACGGAAAAGCTGTGAGTTATTGGCACATCCAATTCGGAAAAACATTTGCGATGCATATTCTTCTGTCTTTCTGCTTCTTTCCTGATCGTCGTCTCTTCACTTAGACTTACAGCTCTTTGAGGGCTGGAATGGCAGCCTTTGTGGAGTCCAAGAACCTGGCTCCCCACAGACCCAGGAGTCCTGGAAATAGCACGTGCCCAGCCTGCTCTGGTTGGAGCAAGCTTTGGTAGCTGGTACAAAAGCAGCTCAGTGATCACAGTCATCCTTCCTAGCTCAAGTGACTGGTATGGGGACGAGCTGCAATTTGTATGTAAATGGTGTGGGTTAAAGCTGACTTTGCCACAGGGAAATATTGATGCGGCCTTAAAAATAATGACCTAGCTAGTTAAGGGTGAATTATCACAAAGTTTCTGGAGAAGTCCTCAGGACCTTTTCACTCAGAGCATCACATAAGAAGAGTGACTGAGTGGGCTGGTGCCTCTCCAGGAGGTGGAGACACAGGTGCTGCGGCCTTGTCTCCTTCTGTGCCCTGTGGCTGTCAGGGCACCAGGCACAGGAGCCACATGATGAGATCCCAGACAAAGCACTGCTTTTAGTTCAGAAGGAAAATGAATGGGATGAAAAGAGTTCACAATTTGGAGCCAGAAGGACCCACGTTTTAGACTGGAGCTTGCTTCTGGACAGGTTACTTTTGTTAGCTCATTTTCCTCATTGGAGATAAAAACGCCAAACATCCAGAGTTAGATGAAAATGAAAACACGGAGCTTTTTACAAAGCTCCTAGAAAATATCAGGTGCCTAATAAAAGCTAGTCCACACCCCCAAACCCCCATCTTTGACACTCACACAGTATAATTTCCATGCACTAGCTGGTCCATTAATAGTTCTAAAGGCAAACTCTGGACTTGTGTCCCATCAGCAGCTCCTGGGACCTGCCTGGCTGACAGCTGGCCTAGACGCAGAACTGTGAAGAGCCAGTGGGGCTCAGTGGGCAGAAGATCTCAAGTAAGATTCATCCTCCCAGGAAGACTTCCTTTCTGGCCCACCCCACCCTGAGCTCTCCCTGCTCCATTTTATTATCAGCTCACATTGCCTTTGTATTTTCAGTAAGACCATGAATCATTTTGTGAATCTGGATTTGCTGTCAAAAAACTCAGGTTCTAGCAAAGTGACTGGGACAAGTCACAGAAATGATGTTGGCCTTAGGATCCACATCTGTAAAGTGGGGGTAAAGATACCTACCTCTTGGTTTTGTTATAGGGATCAAAAGCGATCTCATGTTGATGGCATGCAGTGCTCTTCCCCAGGAGTCCTGCTGCATCTTGGTGCGCCCTCACCTTCCCTCAAGCAGTCATCTGGGCAAACCGTGCTCTCCCACTGTTCCAGCATCTCTGGCACATTTCGGGCCCTTCCTCCGTGTTGCTGTCGGTCCCTGTCCTGCAGGTGCTTGCCCATTTTACTCAACTTCTCCTAAACTTCTTGGAACCAGCTAATCTGCTTTCACTATAAAAGGTCTCCCTGATCCCACTGCGGCCAGAGGTCAGAGGCCGCTGTCTTGAGGACCTGTCTTCTCACGCTCCCATGAAGCAGAGGTCAGGTGGGGAGCTTAGACATGGAGGAGGGAGACCTCCTGGACCACGGCAGGCCGTACATAGCAAGTGCCTTTCATTAATAAGGTCCCTACCATGTGCCAACTTCTCTGTTAGGCACTTCAGAAACACTGTTTCTCATTCTCAATAGTCAATGCCAAAACTCCGTTTCACCAAGGAGGACGTAGGAGGGTAAAGGTGAAGTCACCTGCCTACACTTGTGGAACACAGAAACAGGGGACCAGGTGGGCCTCGGGTTTGAACTGTCTGGCCCCAGAGGTTAGCTGCACGCAGAGGACAGAGTGCGATCTGCCAGCGCTGCAGGAAGGCGTCTTCTGACGCGACAGGAGGATGCTCCTGCTCCCATGGGCAGACCTTTAGGAGAGGGAGTGTCCCAGCACCGGCATGTGCCAGAGAGTGTTCATCCGCAGGGGCTGCTGTGGAGACTCTCGCTATCACAAAATGAGTGAAATAAAAAGTAGCGCTCTCCTTCCTCTGCCTGTTGCAGAAGTGTGTTCTCTGTCTGATTGTTGCTCAGTGGCTAAGAATCCCTCACTCAGCAAGTCCATGTCTCTGCACTGAACGTCCAAAGCTAATGAAAAGGGGAAACCTCATCTCCCAGATCTCAGGCTGGAGGTCTGCAGAGAAAGCTGGCTCGTCTGTCCCCAGGCTTCCGACACCCACTGGAGTGGGACCTGGGGTGGGGTTCCCTACTTGCCTGCTGAGTGCTCCATCTCCATCTCTGGAGGGTCCCCCAAAGATGACGTCCCTCCAGGGGAGGCTTTGGCAGGCCTTATTGCATGACAAACACCACACATATTGAAACACTCTGGCAGTTTCCCGGTGCTCCCAGTCAGAGGCCTGACCTTTCTGACCTCAAACATCTTATTAAAGCCCCCGGAGCCCCACGTCTCTGTGAGGGAGAGAGTGAAGCAACTCCTGGACTCACGCTCTTCCCTAATTCATTCAAGTAAGCCCGGCTGAGTGGGGCCTGGGCCTTTGATGTTAAAGGCCCCTAATTGGAAGGAAGTGAAGTGTTAGCCTGTCAGCCTTCTAGTCTCTCATCAAATACTTTAAGAGGTGCCCACACAGTGCCGCTCTCACACTGGTGCCGGGAAAGCCCGGCGTGGACTGCTTTTCGTTAAAATGTTTAAAGTTTGCATCTGTCTAACAGAAAGTTCAATGCAGATGTCACGGTTCCTGGTGGGCTTTCTCCCCCTACCCCTGGCCGGGGAGGACCCTGTCCCTGGGCCATGGTGCTTGCCCACAGGAGGAAGGTGGCGGCAGGAGCTAATTACCAGCTCCAACACAGGCCTGCAAGCTCCTGGTTGGGGCCTCCCTCATGGAGCCCCTTTGATCTCCCTGTTTGGAATTGTGTCACTCCCCAGGAATGCACTCCCCCCAGCGCAGCATCCTGGAGTGTAACCCTTTCCTAGCACCTCTTCATTTTATAGCCTGGGTGGTGGCGCATGGAAAGGGAAAGTGACTTGCCCCGTGTCCTCCAGGGAGCTGGCTCCATGAGCTAGGGCTCTGACCCCCAAGACTGGGGGATTCTGCACAGACTTGGCCACCTCTCTTTAGAAAAAGAAGAAGGTTGTAACTTGAGTAACTGCGATCTAAGAAATGGAACTTGTATAGAATGGAATTATGTTGCCTGGAGTTATGGACAACAGGCCCCATGAAGCCACCCCCAGTAGGGGGATTACTGGGTGCAAAGGGGCAGGATTGGCTCTTGTCCTGGTGAAGTGAGCCCTGATTAAAATAGGGGCCTGCTCTGAGCCACCATACACAGAGAGAAAGGAAGGGGGAAAGAGGACCCAGGGTGGGAGACAGAGAGAGGAGAGAGATTAAAGGGAGGAGAAGGGACCGAGAGCCTGGCATCAGCCATGGCCACTGGGGGTGGAGCAAAGGTGGAAGATAGCAGAGCAAGGCACACATTCTCCAGGGTGAGGATGGGGGTAGGGGAAGGAAAGGCAAGCGGGCTATGGCCCAAAAGGTGTCAACCATCTGTGAGGCACTGATCACTCACTCAGGACTTGGTGGGACTCTGGGATCAGCATCTCTTGCACCAGGGTCCTGCCCAGGGATGCAGACACAAGAGGCCAAATGCACATTGGGTGCTGCTGCTCCTGTGGATGTGATGCTCACACTGGTTTCATGGCCTCAGTAACTTTATAACTGATTTCTCCTGGTTGCTGAAGAAGGCTGCAAAATTCCTACCTCATGGGGTTTGTAAGATCCCCATAAGGGCCATTGTGATGTAGTAGGAAGTGTTGCATATCTAATAAATACCAAATAAACTTAATTTCTAACTCTTTTTCTGCAGTTACATAGTAGATGCTGAGCTCTGGTAAGATGCCCTTCAAAAATCTCAATGGAAATATGAAATAACATAACTCAATTCAATTCATTCTTGGTCCTGAGGTCCCCCCTTCCAATTTTATAAATGTAAATATGGCTTGTTATTATGCTTTTAGGGAATTTATTCACTTGTTCATTTATTCAGAACATACTCTCGTGCTCCTGTTGTAGGCCTGGATTGGCGTATTTTATGTTCCATTTTCTCTCCAGTGGGTTTCTGTATCATTACTGTCTCCTTAACAGAGAAAGGGAGGAGGTAATGATCTTCAAGTGTGAGAATTAGAATTTGACCCTCTGGTGGCTGCTGCTCATGCCTGTCCGAGTCCACCTGACTGAACGTGGTCACTGTTTCAGACCCTAGTTCTATTTATCAGGGTGGTACACTCTGCCCATAGAGCACTTCTAGTGAGTAACACATTTGACCACACTTCTAGTGAGTAACACATTTGGCTTGGGCAGGATCATGAACTAACATTAAGAGAGAAGACTGAGATGAGCTCTCACCAGAAAGGCCCTCAACTCAGCTTACTTTGTTAGACCTGGGACTTGAGAATATACTTGAAGTTTGTTGTGTTTTAAAATTTTCCGCCAAGATCTTAAAATCTAAGGGTTTGAAAACAAGCCAGAGAAGTCCAGGTGTCCACTGGGGGAGAGAGATGCAGGCAGACAGCATTGACCTCAACTAGCCCAGGAGATCTTTCATCTGACATAGCTCCACCATAGGCAAGCCCAACATTTCCATGAAGAAATTCCCAGAGCAAAGTAGCTGTTAGCAAAGTGTGCCTGGGTGCAGGCAGGCTTGGGAGCAGTCTGACATAGGGGCCAGGACCCTGTGGGGAAGCTACAGGCATGCTGTAGGGTCCTAACATACCACATGCATGTTTCCAGGTCCCTTAAATTCTTTGAACATTTCTAAAATGAAGCTATTATGGTAGATTAGCCATAAGAGCCTTTCCAGAGTAAATGCCTCATGATATTACGAGAGCAGCAGAACACATGGGACAGTTTAATTATCATTACTAAATATAATAGTCCCCAGGTTGCCAAGTGTTTGAACAAAAACAGAAAGACAAGGCCCTGTTGCCTAAGTGTGTAAAGCTCCATGTCATTTTCACACACTGTTCCATCACATCTAACTATCCGACGTCAGGGTCTCCTAACCTCTATGACAGATCCTGGTGATGATCATGCAAAGTTCGCATCATCACCACCTTCCCCAGGTGAGGAAATGAAGCCTGAGAGAAAAATGATCAGCCCCTGATTTCACAGCCACAGAATCCGAGGGCTGGCACCCAGTGTCCTATCCCAAGGTTTTCGTGCAGGAGCTGACGAGAGCTCCCACTTCACCCATGGGACTGAATCTTTCACTTTTTATCAGGGGCAATGACTACCTTGTAAGCTTTTTTTCCACGTTGCACATTATTAAAAAGAAAAAAACTTGGAGTTATTCTTTTCTTCACAGTAACTGTGGGAGGTCAGATGCCTTTCTTGCAGTTGTGAATCCATAGAAATACTTTAATCTGATTGAATCAATTCATTAGTAGCTTCTAAGACTTTGATCAACTAAAATTTCTGTGCTAAGGCAAAACCAAATAAAATATTTTAAAATGAAAAAGAACCATTTCTAATCAACTTGACTCCCACTTAACGGACCTTAGCTGGGAATCTTCTTTCGCCCCTCCCTAATTGTCTAATTAATGCAGTATTAAATTGACACCCAGCAAATGGGAGCTGAACTGTGTGCTAACAGTTTAGGCAAGCTGAGAAGAAGTGTAATTTCGCCGGGTAAGCCAGATGGGAGGAGAGAACAGGAAGGGATATATGCATGCTAATTTGCAGTTTGACGAACTCTCTTTATAAAAATAAACACTTTTGCAGAAGCCTAAGGAAAGCGAATGTCATCCGTTTCATATCACACAATGCCTACTCGTAGATAGTGAAAACGTGCTCATTTCCAATTGCATTTTATAATGAGTCACATTTAATGAAAGCAGGGAAATTGGCCTCTTTATACCATCGTTGCAATATTGGCTGTCAGGTGCAAAGACACTTGGGCTGAACTAAGAGATGCACCAAGCCATTGTGTTGGCTGGACTGGCCAGAGGCCCAGGAGACTGAATAGCACTCCTGGGAGGACCTACAGATGCAAGGCACACACTGGGGACACAGTGTGGGGATGGAGTATTACTCTGACCTGCCTCCTCCATCAGGTCTTGAATGCCTAGGTATGGGAGAGGGAAGATTTGTTGCATCGAATCCCCAGGTATCCAGCAGAGGCTTTATTGGAATCCAGAGTCACAGATCAGGGGCAATGACTACCTTGGTGCTGTAAGCTTTTTTTCCACATCCCTCTCAGAAGTAAATAAAGAGATATACCACCCAAATCCTTCAAGGAAGGACTTGTTGCTCAGTGATTAGGACTGAGGTCAACAGACAAGGTCTAGCTACTTTAAGGTCTACTATAGCTTAAACAGAGAATAGCCTTGTGCAAGGCTACATGCTTCAAGGGCAGCCTGTACCTTGAGCAAGGCAAGAGGAGTACGGAGGCCCAGCCATTACAAGTTAGTGTGAGGCGCACTGAGGGACAATACTCTCTCTAGAAACCTAATAGGTGGTGGAGGCTCAGCTGGGCTGGCCTCACAGTCCATCTCTTGCTGCTACCTAATCCTGCCTCCTCCTTTCCTTCATACACATTGATCACTAATAAATGCCTTGCCCTCCCAAGTCCCTCTCAGTGTCTGCTTCCAGAGAACGCAGTATAAAGCACTGTGTTTCTTGCTTGTTTTGCCCTTGTTTTCTGTAGGAATTTGCAATGAAATCCCATAAAATAAAGGAAATCTTATATTGGCCAAAGGGATATTAGCCAAAGTGGAGAATGTTTTGTTCTTTTTGAACTCCGAGACTTGAGCTAGGAATTCTACTACTGGATGACTTAGGATCCTTCTAGTACTAAGGAACATTTTGTGTGGCTGTGTCCCTGTACACACCTGCCTGCCCAACTGATACAGACCAGGCTGTTGGCAGCATTAGGAGTTAACTCCTAACACTCAGGTGTTAAGCAGATTGCTCTGAGTTGAAGCCTGCAAGGACATATGCAGATTTATATAGATAGCCTGGACAATTTCTTCTGAGTGTATTTAATTGAGGCCAAAGACCAATTTAGGGTAAAAAATAGTCTGGTCATTTGAATTGCCAACAAACAAACAAACAAACAAAGTAAAACAATCTGATTCCCTTGGAGGGTAGCAGATCCCCTAAATGGAACTGAGCTCAAGGCCCTCACAGCAAACTGTTCTAATGGACACAGCCACAGACTGCAGTGTCAATATTGCATAAGTGTCACAAGGCATATGGGCAAGTGGGGGTGGTGCTGACCTAGAGAGAGAATTAACACCGTTGCAAAATTCCAACACATGTGGTCTGGGGAGCAGTCCCCAAATGACCCTACATATCCCCACAAGAGTAACAGGGAACCTCTTTAAGTAGCCCTCATTAGGATAAGCCATTCAACCATCCATAGTTGTGCATGGACCCATCATATGCACAGATATTTTACCAAGACAAGCTCAGGCCTTTTCCATAATACAAGAAGGAAATGCTGTGGCTCAGTATTTACATGAAGCTAATTGTTATTTTGGCTTTCTCTGTGGCTTAAAAAGATAGCTCATAATTAAGGCTGAAGTGTTTCAACTGCCACTGGCAGGGCAGAGCTTCAGACCCAGGGGGCAGAGGAAGTTTGTTAACTCAGAAACTGGCAAAACAGGAATTATTAGAAAACATACTGGCATCTAGTGATTAGAGGAGAGTGGACCCTAAATTGAAAGCAGGAGACAAAACCACCATGGACTTTTTCTGCTAACCACAGGGTAGGATGCAATTTCAGCTGAATTGAAACAAGCAAGACTTAAAAATGGAGGAAGATTAAAGATAACTCATTTAGGGAGGTACCAATGGTCCTGATTTGATACTTGATGGTCCATTAGAATTCTTGGAAATTATAAAAGAAGAAATACATTGTTTCCAATTACTAAAGGGTCATCAGGCAAACACCTTCTGGCCTGCCTTTCTGGTGGCCATTCTGAGCATACATCTCTATTTTCTCAAAGACTTAGAAATACAGATTGCTAAAAGAAATAGAGATTTAAAGATGTGTCTACTGCATGGAATGTCATAGGGGAGGAAAATAAAATCTGAAAGGTATGGGACTTGTCCAAGTCTACACAGTTTCCTTGTTTGGGGGGAAAGGGGTAGCAGGCTGTCTACCTTCAAACCCATGACTTATAATACTTATGCTTGAGATTTTCAAGAAGCCAAGAAAAAGAATCTCATTATGCATCTGCATTTTCTCTGGTGCTACAATATGTTATCCAGAAGCTTGAGCCTTTTGAAACTCATGAAACAGTGCCTGTAGGCCAGGCACAGTGGCTTACGCCTATAATCCTTGCACTCTGGGAGGCTGAGGCAGGTGGATTCCCTGAGGTCATAGGTTCAAGACCAGCTTGAGCAAGACTGAGACCCTCTCTCTAAAAATAGCTGGCTGGGTCTTGCAGTGGGCATCTGTAGATCCAGCTACTCAGGAGGCTGAGGCAAGAGAATGTCTTGAGCCCAACAATTTGAGTTTGCTGTGAGTTGTAACACCATAGCACTCTACCAAGGGTAACAAAGTGAAATCCTATCTCAGAAAATAAATAAATAAATAAATAAATAACCAACCAATAAAAACCAAAAAGAAACATTGTCTATGGCCTATCCTGGCAGCCACGTAAAGCCTCATCTGAGAAAGAGCCCCCAGCCAGAGAGGACATTTGTAGACTAAAACTTGTTTCATTTTGGATATTTAATAAACAAGACTAACTGGCTATTTAAAGAAAGTACAATAGGATGGAAGGGGCGGAAGCTCTCCCTCTGCATACCCCAGAGCAAATTGGGAGTAGAGGGTGGGAGTGGAATAAGCCATCACTGTTCGCTTAACTTGTCCTCCTATCTACCTTACCTGTCTGTTATGAACACTGGTCTCACCTTGCCATGGAACTATAAAGAGGATCAAGTAGCAACAGGTGTATGTTACATTAGAAGAGAGCTCTCAGGGGTAGAAGATGTAGACACAAGCACTAGTGAATCTGTTGTCAACGGGTTCAAGGGAATTAGTGGGGGCCTGGGTTAGAGATCAACTGTGATGGATAAAAAGCAGTTTGGAGGATAGTTCTTTCTACTTGCCATTGTTCCAATAGTTACCCAAGAGCATAGCCATGTACCACATAAGGATGTTTTAGTCAATGATGAACCACATATATGAAAGTGGTCCCATGAGATTATAATACAGTTGAAAAATTTCCATCACCAAGTAATGTCATAGCTATTGTAATGTCATAGTACAATTAATTTATTTTTAAAATAAATTTAGTATAGGCTAAAATGTTTATAAATTCTACAGTAGTGTACAGTAATATCCTGTCCTTCACATTCATTTAGCACTCACATTTACTCATTCAGAGCAATTTCCAGTCCTGTAAGCTCCATTCATGGTAAAGGCCCTATACATCCAGGCAATTTGTTATCTTTTATACTATATTTTTACTGTGCCTTTTCCAGTTTTGTTATGTTTATATACACAAATAATTATTATTTGTGTGCCAGTTGCCTATGTTATTCAGCATAGTAATGTACTGTATAGGTTTGTAGCCCAGGAGCAATAGGCTATTTCTTATGGCCTAGGTGTGTTGGAGGCTATACCTTCTAGGTTTGTGTATGTAAGTATGATTTTTGCACAACAAAATTGCCTAATGATGCATTTCTCAGAATGTTCCTGGTGTTAAGTGACAAATGACTACTAGCTTTCTCCTCAAAGACTGAATCTTGAGTACCTAGGCACAATTCTAGGGTCCTGGGTGTTATTCAGTTCAGTCCACCACTGTTGGCAACTAAGCACTCTTCTGGGTTTGAGGTTGGGCCCACTCAACCTTCTGCTACCAGCACAACTGGCACCCATTTGCACATGTCACCTGTGGGCCTGAAGACTGGGTTGCCCAGCCAAAAGGAGTTAACACTAACATCAGCATGAACTACTTGGGTCCCAAAAGGCTGTCCTACCACTGCTATTTCTTTTTTTTCTTTTTTTTTTTTTTATAATTTTTTTTTCTTTTTTCTTTTTTATTTATTTATTTATTTTTTTAGTTTAAAAAACTTTAATGGCTCCCCATACAACATTTAAAAAGCGAATACTTGGGCTATCTGTTGATCTACACATTAACAGTTTAATTTCAAGGAAAAAAGTGTGCTTAATTATTGCTGAATAAGATATTCAAAAGAAAAACTCTGTGTTATGATCAAGGAAATTTAAAACACAACTAGTTTGGGATATGACCTTTATTGAGCTTATCCACCAGAGTGGAAATAATGTCTGTATAAAACTAAATGTTTGTTACTATAACTTCTGCATCACAATTAAAATCCAAACAGTTTTTTAAAAACAGTCAACTCAATCAAAACCCACTACTTCAGAATCAATAGCTTCTTTGAAGCCACAGTAACACTTAAATATGGTTAAGACTTG